>VXBO01011636.1:959756-993549 GCA_013400135.1 Rhinoptilus africanus
TTGCACAAAACAGGAGCACATGTTGGTCAGATGTCAGCGTGCTAAAGCAAGAAAAACTTAGTTCTCTCATTACTCCTTGACTTATTTTATCCTTTTAAAATGTATCTTCCTCTAGTTGATATTCCTGTGTTGTGTAGCAGAAAAGTCAATATGGGAATAAAATCTTTTAGTTTAATGGAAAATTCTATTTCTTGACAATTTTTTTTGAAACATTGCTTGGAATTCCAATATTTATGTGGGATAGAAATTTAATTCTCTGTCTAATTCTAAAACCCCTAATTCACCATTCATTCAAAGCAAGGAGATAACAGGGACCAAATGCTATCTCGTACTTAGAGGTCCAAAGAACACTGTATTTTGAATCTAAATATACTGAAATGTGTGCAACACCTCTTTCCTAAGCTGTTTTTACAGTTCTGCCTAGCCCACAGTAATTTGAAAAAAAGACTACTCATCATGCTGTATTTACAGGAAACCTCTAGGAAAGGCATTCCTCCATTTCTTCCCAGTTATCCGCAAAGAAAAGTGACCATAATCAGATAATTATATTCTGAAAAAGTAGTTACTTGGCAACTGTGGCCATGATTCTCGGCTCCAGGATGTATGTACATTTTAGGTGATTTCTCCAGATGTTCAGCAATATGTTTTTATTTTCTGAGTGAGAACTGGGATTCCAAAAGTATTCCCTGTTGAAATAAATTCAATTCATCCCCATTCTTCTGCCAAAGTATAGCAGAAATCGCTGATACGGTTATTGTGTTCTCAAGTGCCATATATAGAACAATATAGGCAGTATTTCACTTTAAATGTGTACTTAACAACAAAAAGGTGCCCATTGCTCTCTCTATTAGGCATAAAGATACCGACAGTTGTGTTGGAGTACTGATTGGACACTGAATATGAAATTCTACAAATTTTCTACTTAAAATAATGTAACCTTGATTCTGCCATCTTTCTTCCACTGTGTTGTACCTTGTACAGTAAGTAGCACCACTGAAAGATGTAGGAAAACATATGAAAGATATAGGAAAAAATATTTCTCTGTTTATTTAAGCGTGGCAGAACTGGAACTTTGATAAATAGCCATGAATTATGGAACACGCATTTCTTTGTTAAAAAATATATATTTAAGTTACCGTGTGCTTTTTCTTACTCCATTCAGCCTCTTTTATACCATGTATTTGTGGCTAGGGAGAAGGAGGATGGAGAGAATGTGCAAAGGTATTGTCAGAGTTTATCTAACTGCAGCCTGTGCTGTAATTTTATTACTACAATAGCACTAGAAGTCTGGCTGGAGTTACTTAGTATACTTTTTGTTTAAAGTCATTGTAAATAATCTAATTGCCTATATCAATATCATATTGAACACACTGTTTGCATTTTCATCACACCATTTATCTTTGTTTCTTAGTTCTCATATAGGAGATATGCAGATGTCTAGGCATGTCAAAAGCATGACTATTTTAAAACTGCATACACTTTCCTGCTTTCATACAGGTGGGACATGCAAAGGCACTTAAAATTCTGAATGTCCAGTATCAAGAGGAAAAAGGGACACAAGGAAATCATGATGCTTTATTGCTTCAGTGTGTTTCCAATTATTCTAGTCAACAAGCTGTGATGAAAATTAGCACCAGCTCTCTAATAGACATGTCACTTGCAGCCCTAACACTTAGATAGACAAGTATCTCAGGAGAAAGTAGGGAAAAATGCTTTTAGGAATTTTTCATTTGCAGTGGACTGGAGTGCCAACTTAACCATTATTATCTGACCATTCTGTTTCATATTGCCCAGACAAGAAGCCCTCTTATATTGTAGCATATTGTATCACCATAAAACTACTAGTGTGTGTATATATATATTTTAAAACAAACAGCAATAATAATGTAATAGTTTAAAAAGTTATCTATTTTGGACACGTAAATCATATATCTTCCACAATTTAATGCTGGTGGTCACAAAAGATATCATGTGCTTTGAGTTGTTTTTTCTTGTTTCCTATAAACTTTTGATTATTGCTAGTGGTTAAAGCAAAGGTTTCGGATTTTCTGCCATATTATAGTCAGTGTCAGTCAAGTGGTCTTGACCACATCAATTAATTCACTGAACCTCCATTTTCTTATCTGTAAAATATGTCTATCAGACATCTCAAAGGATATAATGTTAGTTTCACTGCAGTTTTTAAAGCTTATTCATAGTCTTGAAAGTACATACAAATGCAAAAATTATTTTTACCCAAAAGTTTTGAAGTTAAGCATGTGGGTACATTTATTCATAAAGTCAGAAGGAACAAGTAGAGCTATGGTCATAACCCATGTAACACAAGGTGTAAGATTTAATCTAGTTACTTTTTGATTGAGCTCATTGACATAAACTTGACTACTCTTTCCTGTGCTGCTTTGAGTCTGTTAAACTACTTTTGTTCTAACATCCAGCTTTTGCTTCTTATCACATTTTTTGCTTTACTGGCTTAAAGGTATCTGTCTATTAGGTATCTGTGTTTTCTCCCTGTGACTTACCTGACTACCATGGTCACCTTTTGTATATAAAATATTCCATTTGATCAATCGTCTGGAGGTAATCCTAATATAGCAAATTATAAAACACTAAATGGTTAAAGTGTGATGCAGTTTAAAGGTTTTTGTGATGTGATGTTGATCGAAGGACCAAAACTGAGAGTCAGATAGTTCAGAAAAACATGAGGTTGGCTGAAGTTGTTATGACATTCCATACTTTTTCTCATTCTGCTCATGCTGCCTCTCAGGGTCACAATATATCTCAGAGATGCTCAGACAAAGTTATATTTGTTTGATTTTGTGTTTGTTTTTTAAAGCTGAGAGCAGAATGATTTCGTTTATTCCTTCACTTGTAAAGTTAGATGCCTTTGGCACCATGGATAAACTGATGAGTATGTTAAAATTTGTGTCAAAATTTCAGGATAATGAGTGGAACAGGATTTTGTCAAGGAGTGCAACTGCACATAGCTCTGAGAGAACCTTAATTAATGAATATGAAACACCGCTAAGTAAGTGACTTATCTTTAAATATGGAAGGAATCTAAATCACTGAGATATCTTCAGCATTGTTCATGTAATAAAAGGCAAAAATTCTACTTTGAACTGGTTTATAAAATGGACAGTTGTTAAAATTGCCCAGGCTATTCAAATAAGTCCTGGGATAGAATGGGCAAGATAACAAGATGTAGATCATATGCACACCCATTGTGCAATATTTCAAGACTTGTGTGATGAATCTATCACACAGATACGTATATGTGTGTATACACACCTGTGTCTCTGACTGTTAGTCATTTGAGCTGGAGGGTGAAAACAGCTGAAGATTGCCAGTTGCTTCACTTGTATACAGATGCACTTTCTTTAAGCAAATGGATGTTATGCAAAGATGCCAATGCTAGTGCCAATTTCCTATAGAGTGTAAAGAAGCCCATCAATGTGTCAAAATGATTCTTTACATCTGTGGAGCTATGTAATGCGAAACATCTAAAATTTATTAGCTGTGCTTCTAAAGCACTGTGGGCAGCTGACAGATTGGTTCAAATGCTGAGCAGGAAGAGGAGGATTCGGTGCAAGTTTGATAGACACACTTAGCAACACACTCCAGAAATATTCCACCTTGCAATGTGGTCAAACCCCTCACCCCTCCTTGAATTGCTTTCAGGCAAAAGAATCAAGTCTCATCCTCTATGATAAGATCTCCTTTTGACAAGTTTCTGAAATGTAGACAAGGTCAGCAGGTAACACAGCATGATTTTGAGACATGGACAATGAAACTTTATAAATTCTGTACTGAGGACAATAAATCTTTGGGATGAGTTGGAGGGGAGGAAGGTAGTAAAAAAACTTATGAAATAAGAGATACATTCAAAATAGGATTGAATTTATTTTTTACATTGCCTGCCAGATACAAGACAGTCTGTCTGGTTGTGACAACATAAACATAAAATATGTAGCACCCACATAGATAACCTCCCCTCCACAAAGGGAATAATTCTAGCCTTTCTCATTCCCTAACCCCTCCCTGCTGCCCATCACTGCTACCTCTTAGCGCTTCAAGTCTATCTCTTTCTCCTGCCACTCTCTCCTTGAAAGTATTGAATTTAAGTGGTCAGACTGCCACATGTACAATCTACGAGACATTGCTTTTCTTTTTGACGTTCGTTGTAGGGTTATTGTAGTAGTACAGAGCAGAAGGATGAAAAGCAGAACTGTTTATGTAACTTGTGTTCACTGACATGACTTCCCAAAGACAGTAACTAAACACTGTCACCTTTTTAGCCTTGATAATCCTGGCCCCACCCAATAAGTACTGAACAGCTTTTATACCTTTGCTGACAGGGTTATTTTTTTGTTTCTCACTGCTGGCAGCATTCCTAGCAATGCTGCATGGTGACTTTTGCTCAGCAGAGGTTTAGTAGAAGGGCTGGGTGATCAGATAGGATGGGCTGGGTTTCTCTGTGCTGGCCCCAGTCCTTATCTGCATGTTTGAGACTGCTGTCCTCAAACAAATCTCACACACGCAGGCACAAAGAAATTGGAAGGATGTAGTTCCCCCAAAAGGAGAAAACCATCCTTTTTTTGGAAATTAAATGTTTCCACAGAATAGGTACTCATATGCCAAAAGCACAATGAACTAACTTGCCAGTCTGCCAGACTCAGTCCATCTCAAGGCAGTTTGTAAGGTAGGGCTTTTACAGGAGCTTGTTGGGCTCTCAGGTTCATGGAGTTACTGAAGGCAATGGTAGCTGCAGCTCTCATTGCACGGGCACAAGTTATTCCATTTGTGTTTTCTGGAGTAAAGAATATGTTGGATTCTCCACAGGAACTTATGTAACAAGATGTTCTCCATTTCCTTTTCATTTCATATAGCTTTACTCTAAATAAGGGATTTAAATGCAAAATACATAATTCAAGGACATTGTGTGGATTAGCAGTGTTCTCTAGAGGTTTGTGGGTTCATAGAAGCACAAATGGATGTCCTCCTTTATACTAACTTTTTTCATCTGTGAAAAAATATGGAACCGACAATTTTTTTCTTTTCCTTAAATAAATCACCCAACTACAATTTGTTGAAAGCTTCTAATAGTCCCCAAAGTCTTCATTTGACTAAATTGCTTCATGAAAACTGTAACAGGAGAGCCTGGGATGCTTAGAGAAAAGAAAGGTAAGCTACAGGTGAGTAGTGGAAGCACTGGGAATTCATATTAATGCAGTGTTAATTCTTTATGGAGATAGTGCTAGAAGGAATGAAAAGGGAACAGGTACAGATTTTACTGAAAGCAGAAGAGAGAACAAGGCTCTAGGAAAATCATTGTAAAAGAAGGCAAATAAGAAAACAGTTAAAGAAACAGTAATCTAAATAAAATGAAAGAGAATAAAAAAGCCAGTAAATGGATTAAAGTGCAGGATGGGAAGGCAGAAGAGGAACTGATGAAACACTGAGTATACTATTCAGTTCTCAGCTGGTTTGGAACCAAGTGTTCAATATCTTCTTTGAAATTATTTTGCATCTGAATGTTGTGATAGAACAGCATAAAAGAACAAAGATAAAATGATTTCTTGTAACCTTTCTTAATGGCAACCTTGGCAAACATCATGGTCTTCTAAAATTTCAATGTGCCATATAAAGTGTCATCACTTTTCAACCAGTTTCTTGCCCATCATCCTTTGTTTTCTCACCTATTGAACTCACTTTATTTTCTTTTCTTGCATTTTTTCCTTGCTGCAACTTTCTTAGCTTTGAGCTTTTTGTTCTGCCTTTGAGATTCAGTTAACTAAGCACAGCTATTTTCAATAATTTCAATATATATTCACTATCAGATGTCTGTTTTAGCTTGCACTCCTAGTATGAAGGTAATAACAGGCGTGTTGTTTATTTTCTCAGCCAAAATCCAGTTTCTTCATTGCTACGATAAGCAACTCATTTTACATTCTGATAGATCATCCACTTAGAAACAGAATTATTTTTCTATCAAGAAACTAAGAACTAGGTTCACTGCCACAGCTGTATAAAACAACCTCTTTTGAAAAATCTGTTAAATGTACTACAAGGTCAATTTGTATAGGCATGGTTTGGAATTGTACTGTAGAATGTTAAATGTCCTTTATGAACTCTTATCCACGGACAATCAACTTTCACAGAAAGATACAAGGGAGGAGAAAAGGTGAAAAATGCGGGGGCTGAGTAATAAAGAGAAAAAATGGAGAGAGAATAAAAGAGGGGACAAAGAGAGAGGAAGAAAAAGGAAATAAAATTTGAAACACCACAATTTTAGCCTCAGAATCTCTGGTAAGCAGAAGTGGTTTATTTTATGCTGCCTGCAAGATAAGCTTCTTTGCTTATCGGTATACAATATTATTGTTTTATAAAACAGTGTCTCTCTCCTATTGCTTCTTAATCATTGGAGTATGCAGTAATTTGATGCTGCTTGGAAAGGTTTGAACCAAGCCAGAAAAAGCAGTGGATTAAAAAGTCCCAAAGTTTTATTATGTGTATTTTCATACAATTTTATTTTTTAATTATGGTAATGGTATGTCAGAGCTAACAACCGAATACTTATATACCCATTCAATATATTCAATATGAGTTACTAAAATAATGAGTGGAGCAATTACCTATGCAACAAAAAGTTACTGCTTTACTCTCTTTTTTCACAGACTTTCTCTGAATGCATACGTTATAATGAAAAACAAAACAAAAAAAAGGTTGACATCGACAAGCAATTTTCAGTTATTACAAAACATTCGTTTACTGGATTATTTACTCTAAACTTGCATTTAAAACACTACCAGTAAAGGCAGCCAACAAATTGAATTAGAATATCAACCAGCTGGGGCCAGATTCTGACACCACTGTTCCCGCTGAGTAAATATACTTTATCTCATGAATTACCTTATGGAAATTAATAGCAGTAGTCACAGAGCCAATAATTTACTTAAGGTGAAGGTAATTAAAAATGGTGTCTGCATTGTTACTATTAGCTTCTTTACGTTTCTATATATTGCTTTACATTGCTGTTATTATAAATGCTAATTTTATTACTGTAGTTGCTTGTTGGAATATTTTGAGATGGAGGGGGGTGGGCATTTTTCCTGAAAAATGTTTCTATTTTCCATTCAGCTCTAATTATTCACTGTATACCAGAGCACCCAAGTGGGACATCTATTCTTCATTATGCTGGAAAATGGGTAAAAATAGCTAGCAAGAGAGCTTACAGAAAAAGGTTTTGACTTGGCAAGGCATTTAAGTATATGCCTCATTTAAAATATGTAATTAGGCCCCTGGAAGCCCCAGATTTATTGCAGGAACAGAGTCTGGAAAGCAATTGCGGCTTTAAATTTCTGTTTTGTGCATCATATATTTGTGGTATCCAGCCGCTTGGCATATATTAGAAAAATATCAAAATATGACAGCAGATCTTTATAGTCTGTGTATCAGCTGATAACTGCAGGCATTCAGCATGGTTTTGGTACAACCCATATGCAGGAAGAAAACACAACATAATTTAAGATAATCATTTATGGCAAATACACTTGTATTTTATGTGGCTGAAATACCCCTTGAAACTGCTGAAGGCATTGGCGAGCTTTTGGTAGGTATGAATCATACTCAGGCAGGGTATCTCCCATACAGAGGGTAAAATATTGATCTGGTCTTTTTGTACATCCTTAAATGTAATCAGAACTATATGTATGTGTTTCTATACATATACATATCTAAACTTAGATATGTATATGTATACAAAATCTTTACTTGCTGAAGTAAATTTTTACTATGTATGTCAGATGAATTCAAGATACATCAAATTCAGTAGGTATTGATTGAAAAAATCTTGTTTACATGGCTGGAATAATTGTCCTGGGTACACAGACCTCTCCTAGAGACTAAGGTAAGCCACTCATTACTGTGCACAGGTCATCTCATTGTATTTCATGGAACCGTTACCCCATGTTGGAAGCCAAAGGTTCTTTACCCTGATTCAGAGGAGGCACTAGCTCGTAAATTCAAAACTCCAGAGATGTCCCTTGGCACACTGCTGCCACTGGTGTACATCTTTTGGCCTTGTGGTCCACAGCAGTGATGGGTTGGGTGGTTACCTCCGGGGTCACCAGTGGATTACTAGAGTTAATAGCACAAATTCACTGTTAGGAGCTCCTGCTTTTGGAATGACCTTAGCACTGTCTTCTCCTTCCCGTCCCTCACTCCTTTCCCTCTGCTCTTGAAGGCACAGCCCGTTCCCCTGAGTGAGTCAGGATCTCCCTCACTGCTCCCCATGTGCATCAGTAGTGGAATATAATTTGAAGAGACAAATCAGCTCACTGTTAATATCATCCGCTACTACCCTCTTTAGGGAACCTCAAGTGCAATGTTGCAGGCAGATTATTGAAGCCTGCCTGCGGAAAGTTTTTTGGCATGGATGAGTTTTCGCTCCAGTGGGTGTTGGAGAGTTTCAAATTATTCCTGCGTAAAGGAATGGATGAATTGGTGAGCAGCTTGTAACTCTCACAGCTTTAGTTTTCCCTTGGCTGTCCATGAATTCAAAAAAACAGCTGCTAGATTCATGACAAGTGATTCACATAGTTGATATAATTTAGTTTCTCTGCCAAAAAACTCTTACTTCTAGTTTTCTATTTAATTGAATCACAGACTGAGAGTTTTAAAGTGTCTATCAGCTGCAATGGGTAGGATGAGTGCTGTAAAAATCATTTTTCAAGACTGTGCTTAACTTCTCTCACTGGTATATTGACATGCTGAAATAGATTTTCAAATAGTTTTAAAGACTTCTCTTAGGCTACTTTCCCCCTCCCTTGCCTTGCGAAAACCTAAACCAAAAGGACTATTCTCAAAGATCAGTAGAATAAAGGGAGTTGGCCTTCAGAGTCACCTAAATTCCCCTCAAGAAAGTAAACTGCACTTTTGTTCTTTCTATTTTACAATTATAGGGTCGCAGGAACAGTTTGGTCACTTTTTTTTTTTTTATATCTAAAAATATAAGTTAGAGGAATTGGCTCCACCTAACCCCACGCAGTATTCACTAACGGTAAAAAGCCTTTGACAGGTCTCTTTTCCTCCGTGTGACACCATTTATATTCTTGGAATTCTCTCTTCCATTTGCTTTAGGTTATAAATACCTGTTATTCAAAAGCAAGCTTGATTTGCTGTGCTATTTTATCTTCCTTTTTATTTGCTTCTGATGGCTTATCTCCTAAATATTTTTTCTCTATCTTCAACATTGGGAGAGAAGGTTGCATCAAATATGCAAGTAATGCAGCTGTATCAAGAGCATTAGATAACCCCAGTGTCCTTCGTCAGCAAGTTTCTGCAGTGTGGTACGTAATAGTTGTGATTCTAATTGAAAAGCATTGCTGTGGCCTTGGCAAGGAAGAATTATCAAGTACAAAGATACCTGTGTTACCTCTGGATGTAGTTTATGCTTCTGTTTGAATAACAGTTGTAGCAAAACACAAGGTATACACCAGGTTTTTCCTTACTATCTTATCCTGGTGAAGACCACTTGGGTCACCTTGAGAAACCTCTGACTAAAAAAGTGTGTGTGACCAAATAAATCCATCTTCAGGCTTTCCAGTTGCCCCCAGATCTTGCACAGAAGTTTTGATGCAGCAGCGGAGAATGGTGTTTCATTCACATTTCTGATTTCTGCAAAGTTGTGGTGTATTCCTTTATATTTGGGAAGTATCGGACTCCTCTTCATGATTAACACTTTAATTGTTTTTCTTTTTTTTTTCCTTTTTTCCTTTTTTTTTTTTTTTTAATATTTCCTCTTTCCCAGTTTAGCAGTTATCTAGGAACATCTAGCAACATCTCTCTTGGCAGTTATTTTGCTGGAGGTACTGGGTGATTTGGAACAATAATGCCTGCTGGGAAGTTTATGGAAGCTATGACAAACCCTGAGATTTTCCTTTTTTTCCCCCCTGTTTTTTATTATATTGAATTTATTCAGGTAGCTGGCCAGCTTCTTAGACTTGTCGTAATTCCAGCCTCCTGGGAATTGAAGAGAATGATTAAAAGTGGTTCAGACTAAAATGTTAATTACTGTTTGGTAATTTATCCAATCACCCAAAGAAATATTAGGAAGTACTACAAGGAAATAGGATTTCTGGATACAGGAATCTTTAAAGCAGCGGAAGTGAGCTAGAAGTTAAACCTGATCAATTCACTCCAAATACAGCCACATAATAGAACAGGGGTCAACTTTTTCTCTGTATTCATGTCCGTGCATGCTCCACATGCTGCACAGCTAGTTCAAATGGCACCTTCCAGGCTGAGAGTAAGCGTTGCTCAGTCCTTCCCAACAGTTCCCAAAATTGTAAGGTGTGCTCTGCTCCCCAAGGAGATCTTTTCCATCCTAAAGCTGTCTTTGTCTCTAGAGGAACGGATGCAGCAGGCTTCAGAAGTTCTCAGGAAGGCAAGGACAGGCAAGGCAAAGAGTCTGGCCAGCCCAGGTAAACCATCCCCCCAAAAAATCTTGTCAAAGCAGTGGCAAATCTAAATGAAGTGGTCCTGTTCAATAATAGGATTGATGGCACTGAAAGTAAATTAGTTCTTTAATTTAAACAAAAATTTTATACAAATGTTCAAGGTGATAAGCCTTGTCACTAGTTTACATACTGAAGAGAAGCTGGAATGCCTACTAAAGGAGACATGTCTGTCTAAAGCAGAGCTGCTGAGTTGTAAGGAAAAGTAGCATAGTTACCATCTGAGGATCACCCCCACTCCCCACATTACCAGCCCCCTAAGTGTTGTCTTCTTTCAGGACAAGAGACTTCTCAGCAGAGAACTTGGAGCACATACCTTAGGAGGAAAACTTGCTTGCGTTTCTGATTTGTGAAGGAATATCTATGGGACCAACTTCAGTTTTGCTTTGATTTTCACCTCTGAAACTTGGAAATGTGTTATTTTCCTGCTTGGGAACCAATACCTGCATTTCTGTCTGGTGTCTTGGATGAGAATCTTCTCTAAGGATTGATGGAACTGTGCAAACCACCCCCATCTGCAAAACAAAACCTCTCATTGTGCTATTCGGCTTGTTTGGGCTGCTTGTTTTTAAAATAGCTATGTTCCTACAGGAAAACAAGAAAATTGCAACAGAACCAAGTTGTCTCAACAGTAAACTTTAATTGTGATGTAATAGTTTTCATCAATAGAATAAAAAAATAAAAAGGATAAGAGAAGGGAGTCAGCACCAATTGGAGAGTCATCAAAACCCAAGAATTGTCATAGTCCCCTGCCAAGAGATTAATTAAAAAAAAAAAAGGCAGCCAAAATAAATTGAGGTTCCTGCCCTATTAAAACAGTAGCTTGTTAAGAGATCTGTTCTTTAAAAGGTGCTAATATTAATCCATATAAAAGCAGGAGCTTGAGGACTAATCTGTATAGCCACTACCATGTATTTAGATGATCAAAGGACTCAAAGCATAAACTTCTTAGAAATTAGATCCTTTACCTTTTAAATGTACAGAATATATTTCTCCCTGCCAGACTGTAATCATAACAAAATAAAAAAGAAGAAACATTTTGAAGGAAGAAAATTGAGAGAGGGAGGGTTGGGCAGTGGGACAGTAATGAGTACAGATTTTTCTCTTCCTTCACGCTGTATTATGGAGACATCTGATGCAGATCTTGTAATAAAAATATAATTTATTTGGAACCTTGTATAGAAGCACGACTACATTTGCATGTCAGTGAGGAAAAGATGACCTAACAAAAGGTCTTCACACCATTTTGTGGCACTTAGCATGCAAGTGTTCTTCAGCTAATTGTTTCAATTGGGTTAGGAGCATGACTGTCCCACACTGTTATCAGCAGAGACTAGACTCCGATTCAATTCAGCCCATCTAAAATAAACACATCCCAGCTCAGAATTATTAGTTAAGAGATCCAAATTGAATGAAATTGACCTGATTAAGGTGGTTAAGCTCAGAGCCAGGGCTTTCTACACAGTCATTAGAAAGGAATAGGCTTCCTCAGAGGAAGAATTCAGACCAAGTTGAGCTCACCTCAACAAAGACAGGGAGAAAAGGCTATCAGGCACTTGTAGTGCATGGATTGAATTTATAATGATAGTTTACTCTTTGTTTAACTTCCTCTCTGTAATGAATCATTTTCAGAATGAAATAAACCTATCAAATCTTTCAAAAATGTTGTGCTGTGCTACAGGAACAAGTATCTCTGTAGGAGTCTCTGTGGTATCAAAAGACTGTGAACACATGAAATCCAGCTAATGTGCTCTTCACTTGTGTGTGCAAGAGATTTTTACTTATCATTCCTTTGTGATTACATATGTCCTATCCTTACAAAATAAGTACCAAGCTCCCTGTCAGCGCCAGAGGAAGATGAATCATGTCCACTGAGATGGTTTACTCTGTGTTCCAGTTCTATCAAAGGATGCAAAATGATAAAATCATATTACTTTGAAAGGTCAGTTCTTTCTCTTTCAGGAAGGACAGGTGGGACCTGATTAACAGGTTAAAGTAACATGTGACAAAGGAAAAGAAATATACTATTTGGATGATGTATTCACCCAAATAATGTGAAAGGTTCAATGAAACATTTCTCAGCAGCTGATAGACTAAGGCTTTTACATTTAAGTTATCATAAATAAAGCAATACAGTAGTGGTTGTGACCATTCAAGAGTAGAAATATTGGCAAAATTCATAGCCTATAGCATTTATGTTTTTTTAATCCGTCTCTGCTCCTGATGTGAGTTAGATACACATCAAACTTAATTCAACTGTCCAAAGGACCCACCATAAAGAGGACAAAGAGGATAACAGACATGTGTCAAATATTAATTCAGTTGATTAATTAATTAAAATAATGTTTCATCCCTGCTAGCCCCAGCAGTCATAATTCTTTATTTAACATTGGTCCAAGATCACTCATGTTTGCCAGATGTAATAAGACCCAAGGATGCTTCACTAATCATGTCCACTTTACAGTCCCTCAACATACCTGATAAGTACCTGTAAGACTTCATGCGTGTACTCCACTACTGCCACAGGGAATCACGTTGGGTTTGTGGCTGTTCAATGTGCAAACAGAGCTAAGCAGGAGGTAGCGTGCTCATGTTAGAGCAACAGGTGGGGTGAGGGTTGGAGAGGGCAGAGGACAGACCTTTTTTACACTGCTAGGCAGCAGAGAGAATGGGTTAAATTGTAAATCTTACAAGAAGGGTCAGGCCCTGATTTTGCTCTCAGTGTTTGTTCTGTGGAAAGCTACAGGATACCTGTATTTGTAAACTTCCTCTATCATTAGAAATACAGTGCATTTAATGGCAATAAAATGCAATAAAAACTCCTACCTGGTGCAAATTACTCTGAGTTCCCTTGACTTCTGTAGAACAGAAATGCTAATTTATACCACCTAAGGCTCTAGTGCAAAGAATCTCAGTTACATGCATGCAATAGAATGCCTATGCACTCTCTCTGGACAAAAAAGTGACAGGAAACAGGTGTTGTCTGTAGCTGAAGGGTTTAGAACACACTTTCAGTTCAAAAGTTCAAAGCTCAAGTATTATTGGATTACCTGTGCATTTAGGATGATTTGTGGGGAAAAAAAAGAGAGCAAAAATGGCATGAAGGTACAAGTCAAGATGAACAGGAACAAGGAGACTGAAAAGAGAAGAAGAAAAGAGTGAAATAAAAATTATAATGAATTCTGACCAGCAATAACAATAGACAAGATACCAACTATTCTTTTCTACCCAGGGTTTAGGAACAGGTAGGGCTTCATTTGATGTCATGCGAAAGAATAGCCCCAGGTGAATATAAAGGAGTACTTAACGTACAAAAATAGGCATACCATCACGGAGATCCTCATCCTGTAAATTATTTTAGCTCTACAAAAGTCAATCTAGTCACTAAACAAACAGAGAAATCCCACTGCTACAGTATGTCACTTTCTCATTAAAGAATGGCCACTACTTGGAAACTGTTAAAGCTGCTAAAGCTCAAAATCTTTGTATCCCTCTCCATCTCACTGGAAAAATCCTACATGCAAGTAAAACCATACAGAAAATGTTGATGCAGTTAGAGGACACGTTTTAATCACAATTTATCATGCACACTGATCACTGACAGCGTCAGAGAGGAAAATCTCCATAAAGAACTCTCTTGCCTCCGCAAGATTAAGAAACACAAATCACACCAGGATGATCAGAGGCTGGATTACCTCTCCTATGAAGACAGATTGAGAGAGTTGGGGTTGTTCAGTCTGTAGAAAAGAAGGCTCCAAGGACACCTTATTGTGGCCTACCGGTATCTTAAGGGGGCCTACAAGAAAGCTGGTGAGGGACTTTTTAGGATGTCAGATAATGGTAGGACTAGGGGGAATGGATTAAAACTAGAGATGGGTCGGTTCAGAATGGACGTTAGGAAGAAGTTCTTCACCATGAGGGTGGTGAGACACTGGAACAAGCTGCCCAGAGAGGTGGTGGATGCCCCATCCCTGGAAGTTTTTAAGGTCAGGGTGGATGACACTCTGAGCAACCTGGTCTAGTGGGAGGTGTCCCTGCCCATGGCAGGGGGGTTGGAACTAGATGATCCTTAAGGTCCATTCCAACCCAAACCATTCTATGATTCTATTGCTGCATCCCTCAGGACCTAAACAACAGAACAAGTATTTTTCCATGGGTACAGAAAAGACATTATACTTTGCCTCAGTAGATTTTTCAGTAGCAAATAAATGGATCAGCTTTGTCTATACAGATCTGTCATCCTCTACTCTTTGCTAGGCATCTGTTATGGACAGATGTAGGACATCGGGTTACCTGAATCTTTTAAGCTACTCTAGTATTGACAGGTTTACATTCTAACACATTAGAAAGGCAAGGGGATATCAATTACAATATATTCTAGGAGAAAACTTAAAAATATCTTAATACTTAGACTATTAACATTCACAGTTTCTCACAGATGCCAGAATTAGGCACTGATCAAGGAAATGACGAGTCAGTAGGTTTGCAACAAAGAAGACACATATTTTCATAGGGTGTATTTAATGCAATCACCCTTTAAATGCTCAAGTGCCCCAAATATTTAGAGAAGATAAATGCTTCCACTCGCATTCATTTCCCATTGCTTTCTTATGCCAATCAAGAGAACAGCTATTTGACACACAGCTTTTTGAACAAGCTTGCAAGAGAGGAGACTCTATTTGATTTTTCCTGCTATTAGTCAAGGCAGAGGTCCATTCTTGGCATACAATCTATTTCATGTTCCTTCCCCCTTGGTGCACGGTCAAAAACTAGGAAACATCTTAGAAAAATGGAAAGGATCTGTCCTTGTCACAGCTCATTATGAGACATACTACCACTTAGATACTGTAAGAAGTTTCACAATTCCATACAAAACAGGAAGATAATTTATAAGTGCAATTAGAATCCAGAAAAAGAATGCACATTGAATTGCAACATCTTTAGAACTAGGTTTTATGCCAGAAAATAACACACTTTCCATTGAACTGTAATTTCAAATGCAAATACCAGTGTCCTTAGAATGAAGCAGATGTTGGGCTTTTTTTCAGTGGAATGAGCAGTTGTTCATCTCTGAATCCTTGTCTTCTGGGGAAATATTTCAATGCCTTAATGAATGAAGGACAGACTTAGCAGCATTTTGCAACATGTTCCCAGGCAAGTTAATTTTAGCTCCATGTTTGGAGCAATTATTGAAAAGTTGTAGAGTGTTACAGTGATAATTCCAGATCAGGGTCAAGTTAGAGGAGTGAGGTTTTTTTATTGTTCTGGGGGAAGATTTTTCTACACTTAACTGTAAATTGTTCTGACAGTTAATAGAGGACAGACAGATGCTTCCACACGTAAGTTGGAAGTTGCTTTGGCAACTAGCTGGAAAATAAAATCCTCTGGGGTGAAAACCTGTTTTATTAACCCAACTCTAAAGGCAGCTACAACTGGTTGGGTTTCAGGTATTACTGGAGAAAACAGTATGCAGCCGACAGGACATCCTACTCTCCTCCAGATCTAGGCTTTGTTTTCCATCCTACCTCACCCCACAGTACATATATATATATATGTATACATATAAGTGTATGTATAGGTGTATGTGTCGTGTGGCCCCCACGAACAGGGCAAACTTCCCACCATCCCTAGGAGGGGCCGGGGTGGTGACAGTGATAGGGTTCATGTTAATAATAACTGAAAATACCCACGAGTTTGTATAATGCAAAGCGGCCTGACATCCTCTTCTGTTTGAGATTTCAGCATTTAGTTGGTTTTCATTATAATGCTGCCTTGGTTACTGAAGGGTATTTAATGGTGTGGCACATTCTATGCATCTTTCCTCTGCTCCAGCTGGCACTTCGGGCCGCATACTGATGGATTTTACCCCGGGAGCTGACACCAGTAACGTCCCATGATCGGCGCGGCAGCCAGGGGAGGTGAGGACGATGCTGGGGAGATGGCCGTGCCCCCTGACTGGACTGGAGCAGCTGGAGCAGGTTGCAATACCTGTAATGGAAAAGACACAGAAAGGCAAAGAATGAAACAACTGAAGCACAAGCGAACGGAGAGGAGAGTGTTTTATCAAGGTTACCCAAACAGATATTTTTAAAGACTTTTCTTAGGGATCGAACATGAAGAGGGACTGTGTGAACTGTGTTGTAGAAACATAGGAGGTACAAAGATCATTTGGGCTGTGCACAGGTGGAGCACGACCTCTTACCAAAGAAACAGACACAGCACACAACAGTGTAGGTACAGAGCATCATTCAGGGGCTAATGCTGCTTTATTGAAGAGCAACAATTTTGTTGTGTTAATTGGAACTGAGAGATAGCCTTTGATGTTCAATTAATGAAACTGCTTTTTCCCCCCTCTTTATTTTGATCATTTAGAAAATCAACGTAAAAAAAAAAATTGGCACAACTTCACATGAACCAGTGATTCTTTGTCTGAACCATCACAGAAATTGGATCAGTAGTTTTTTATGGGATTTCAAAGGAAAGTTAAAATTATTTATGATGATGAAGACATACATAATAAAAACTCTAAACACCAGATTTATGCATAAGGGAAAACTATAGTGTAAAATTATGTTTAGAAACACAAAATGCCATGCAAAATCCTGTTAGATGAAAAGAAAGGACACTTTATTCAACTGTCTTTTATAAATACTGAAAGCTGGCCAAATGTACACTTTACAATTTTTTTTTAATACAGTGCATAAACTATATCTCGATTATATGTCATAATCTAAAGCTAAGTGATCATAAAAGGAAATTAAATAAAACAAAATAGCCTGTACCTTTTCACTTTGCTATCAAGATTGAGTATTTATTCCTGATTATTCAGTATGAGCATCCAAATCCTCAGCAGCCATTTGTCAGTGTTCCTTTCACTTCTGTAAAGTGAAAACAACATTAGCTTGAGGCAGGGGACAAAAGTTGAACCTTAGTTTTGTAATAAATTCAGTACTAGGCTACATATTCTGGGCTTTAAATCTGAGTCACATTAAGGTTTCAAGCATTTGAAGAAATACATTTATTTTGCGGGTTTACACACTGAATGCTGTGCTATTGTATCTTTCTGTAACGCATGCCTTGGAGCTGTAGGGTGATGATGAACTGTCAGGGTTGCATCCCTGGATAAGCTGATGATTCCTGTGCTTGCCTTGCCTAGTCTATAAATCAGTATTTTGATAAAAGAAAACTTTTTTAAGGAACTGGTGGACAAAGGACTTGAACTGAAAATCTACTTTTAACCTAAATTCACAGTAGGTATTTCAGATGACCTTGATATACTGACAGAGATATTTTTTTAATTTTGTTTGATTATTTAACAATAATATCCTCTTCTTCTTAATGTTGTTTTGTGGATGATGCTTTTTATGAGAAATTCCTGAAAGTAACAGTACTCTTTTTCATCACACACTCTTAATGCACAATGGTCCCCCTGGAAAGATAGGAGTTCATGAGAGATAAAAGAAATACAATATAAATAAAATACATAAGAATTCATTTTCTTCTCATTACAGCTAGGATGAACTGTGATGTACAGACCAAGAACTTTACATCCTTTATTTATGCTGAGACTAGCTAGTCATGAGGCCTGGGAAGAAAAGTGAAAGCCGAGGCCAAAACTCACTTTTACTCACTGTGCCCTTGCTACCATCATGGGGGAAAATGGTGGATACAATGCTGAAGGAAACCTGAAGAAAAAAAACCATGCAGGCATTTTCTCTGCATTTGGACTCTCGGAAGTGCCACGCATCATTTCCAAATGGAACTTTGTTGCTGATATTGAGTGTGTGAATGCACACACATGTGCGTATGGCAGCACATATGTCAGGCGTCGGATCAGGGCTGCATGCTCAGAGATAACCTAATTTTTATGACTGTATTGGAAAGTGGACCAGAGGTCTTTGAAGAGAAGAAATGACAGTGTGCTTGATGCCAGACCTGCACAATGAGACAGTCCTGTGTTCCTTCCTTGTTTGTTTTTTTTTTCTCTTTTTCTCAGTTTCATCACAATACTGACTGGCACAATGCATGTACAGAATTTAAAAAAAAAAAATCCAACAATACTTAGACAAAACCTCAAAACAGCCCTCTAAACTGGTGTGGATGTGTCTCTGGGGAAAACATGTTCATAGAGTTTAACCAAATCATTTTTAACATTGTTTGTGTACCCTGACACTCTATTCCCATACGCCTCATAATTTCTTAAATTAATATCAACCTGTATAACAGGTAATGCACAACTGTGGCCTTAAGGACACGATGGGACAAATAATTGCATTGTGGTAAGAGGGGTTTTAACCAGCGTTGTTGGAGATTAACTGCCTTTTTCCGGCACATCTTATTTTCCAGACCCATCCTGCAGCTGACACCCACCTTGTTTCATAACTTCATAAGGTGAGTGACTTACCTTTCCCTGGCGGTCGGTTCGGTGCCTCCTGCCCCAGCTCTGACTATACTTAAGACATAAATATCTGCATTTCCATACTGAGTTGTTGCTGTATTATGCAGTGTGATAAGTTCTTTAAGGAAGCAGGTATTACTCTTTCCAAATCAAAAACTGCTGTAGTGATGGCATCAAACAATTTTTGTTCCAATACAAATTCTAATTTTATGGCTTGCACACCTCCTAGCCTGACAACTCCACTTGATGCCTTTTGCCTATAAATTTTATTGAACCTTGGAGCTGTGCCTGAATATTTCCCACCTGGGTTTCTGCGCTGAGGTCTTCTGAAACACTGAGAGTACTTGACAGCTCTCTTGCTCTTCATAAAATCCCCTAGTCCTTCCCCAGTCATAGTGTAGGGCTGCTCAGCCATTTGTGTCCCCCAGGGATGCTGAAGGTGGTATTCTTGGTTTCTCCCTCATATTGGTGAAGGTGCAAGCAAAAACATGCCTTTCTCTTCTCTCCTTGCACGGGTCACTATAATATCTATTGATGTGGGGCTGTATGAAGCCATCCAGACACCCCTTGATATGGAATTTACACTTCCCGGGGTGCCGTTTGTGTCTGGATAGGTGCCATACTGCACTATTCATTGCCATCCTTGCTAATTTCTAGATGTGTTCACCTCACATCCCCAGCAGGAACTGCCACTCAGGCTTCCCAGACTTGTTCCTGTGTCTCCGTTTCCCCTTTTTTCTCCTGCACTGTCCTCTCAGCCTGCCAAGCTTTCCCAGGCTCAGCGTGCTCAGCAGCTGCCTGTAAACACGTCCACGTTTTTTTATAACCAACCACACGTCCCTTCAGCTGCCAAATCTCACCCTCCCCTTTTATAATTGCCTTACTCCCCTCTGACAGTGCAGTCACTAATTGCCATGCAAGTAGCTACACTCAGCACAAACAACGAGTTCTCTCATACTGTTCTTCGGTTTAACTAATTCAGAATATGTTTTACCCCCATCATACTTTACCAGTCCTGTCCAGTCCTTGCCCCAGGGACTGAGATTATGATTTTCACAGCTACTTCATCCAATTTGTCCCATAGTTGGGACCAGCAGGAAGTCAGGGCTGACCCCTTATTCCCTCCTGCCTTGCCCTTCTACCCTGTGCCGTTTTACTGACACACCAGAAGCACCAGGAGTACAGCTATGCATGTCTTTTTTTCCCAAATTACTGACCCAGAAGACAGCAGGTGCTAAAATTCACTACCCAAACCTTTATTGATCTGAGAATTCAATTGATTGCCTATGTTCTTCACTAAAATTTTGTCACAGGGAAAAATTAATTCATTTTACATAGTTTAACCAAAACAGGATTGAGATGGTTTATTGGTTTATTGACTGCACCTAACTGCCTGGCAATCAGTGAACTACAACTTATGAAATGCCAATAAACACCTACAACTTTTGAAATGCCTATCTAGGATCAATCACAAATAGCTCTAATCCCACAGGAGCCCATGTGCCCACACTGCCATGGGCACACACCCCATCTGCACACACCTGCACCAGTGGCAGCTATGAGTGGCAAGTCCCCATCCTCTGGGGAGGGTGGGTTGCCCCATTTCTCCCCTCTCTCCCACGGCTGATGTGGGCTCTTGAACCTCCTGGAAATGCCCACTCTTCCCCACAGTCCCTGTGGCCCCAGGCACCCCAGGGTGGAGGGTCCCTTGTCACTGGCCAGACACGATGCCCATGGGAAGGGTCCTCCATCATGGGGTTGCTGCCAGGGTTTCTCTGGCTGCTGCTGGAAACCCTGCTCCAGGGTTTCTCCCTCTCCACTACTACTCTTTATATTTCTTTTCAGGCTAACTCCACCATTGTTTCAAAAGTCTCTTCTAGTGCTCTGTAGCCACCTCTGTGAAGATATTATCCCCAAATGGTCGGAATCATGTATGCACATTGCAACAATCCTAAATCTGTGGTCTACCATGTGTCTAACCCGTCTCCCTCGCACAGGTGTAAAACTGAATTAGCTCTCTGATGCCAAGAAGCATTAATTATTGGTGCTCATCACGTCCCTCAGGAAAAGAGTTTCCATTCTGTATTTCAAAATAATTTTCCATATCATTACCAAGAACTTGGCCCTGACATTTAGCAGGCATAGTTCTTAACAGTCCCTGCAAGAGCCACTGGTTAAAGCATTATTTTTTTTCTTTTCTTTTGGTGGCAAGGGATCCACTGTCTTAACAGTCTAGAAAACTTGGGCCAAATATTGAATATCCCCCTTGGTTGCAATTCCTAATAAAATATAAAATCCAAAATGGTAGATGATTTGGCTGGAGAAAAAAACAGAAACAACTGAAGTTGCCAGCTGTCATTCTGACAAGCAACAATTTCTCCATGCCTGGACGCTGGCTTATTTCTCTTGGTCACAGCAATCATTTTTGTTTTCTCTGATTACTCATGTCTGTTTATGCTGCTGTAGCATCTGTTTGATTATTGCATTTAGGAATCTAACTTGAAATATTAGCTCTGGCAGACTCCATACTTACTCATACATTTTGTTGACTAAACCTGCAAAGCCAGAATAAAATGCACTTTGAAAGATACAGAGAATGGTATTTTCTGAATTTTTTTATTTTTAAGAAAACTGCCTGCTTGTTCTGCTAGCAAATTGAGGTACCTGGGTACAAAACATGAGCACTTGCTCTCTCTTTCAGATTTTAATTTGATACGATATTATAATTGTAAGTAGGAAGAAATATAAGATAGACACTTTTTTGTTGGAAAGTTTCATTAAATTCTCAGAACTTCAGAAGAAACCTTAATTCCCATTTTGGAGGTGATAATAAAGGTTCTGATGCCCGTTAAAAGTTGCTGCCACTTGGACTGTGATATTCTTGGACTGTGATATAGGACAAGGGGTAACGGGCACAAACTTGAGCATAGTAAGTTCCACCTAAACATGAGGAGGAACTTCTTTACCTTGAGGGTGGCAGAGCACTGGAACAGGCTGCCCAGGGAGGTGGTGGAGTCTCCGTCTCTGGAGACATTCAAAACCCGCCTGGACGCGTTCCTGTGCAACCTGCTCTAAGGTGGCCCTGCTCTGGCAGGGGGGTTGGACTAGATGATCTACTAAGGTCCCTTCCAACCCTAGGATTCTATGATTCTATGATTCTATGATTCTTAAGGCATTTATTTGGCATTTATTTCATGTTTTTTTACTCATTACAAGAATGTTATGATTATGGAAAAGTGTTACCTCTTAATAGATGTTTTATGTCCTACCCTTTTTAGCTTCTCTTTGTAAGGCAGTTGATCCATATTCTTGATCATTTAGTTGTCCTTTCTACACCTTCTCTTACTCTCTCATGTCCTTCTTAGGCTACAGTACTCGAGAGAAGATGTCTTGAGGCTATTATACAGTGGTGAAATGATTGCCCCTGTTTTTTCCTTATACTACCCTAAAGATGTCCAGAATTTTTCTGGCCTGCTCTACTGCCTTTGCACAATATGCTGGGGCAGGTCTAAGAGCATGAGTTGTAACCATCAGAGTTTAGCCCCAGGTAACCAGAATTTAGATTATTTTCCCTTTGCCTTACATTTGGCTAGACTGAAGCTCATCTGACACTTTTTACTGATGGAATCAAGCTTTACTGAAGGGGGATTTTCTGTAGTCCTTTTGAAGGAATTTGATTGCTCAAGAGGTCTCATCATCACCTCAGATTATGAGGTTTCATTGCTGGTTTATTTTCCGAGTCATTGATGGTGTTATTCAATAAAGCTGTTTCCAGCACTGATCCTTAGGGGACCCCATTGCTGATCCTTCACCATCGTGAAAGGTGAACTTTAAGACTTACCTTTTGCTTTCTACCTGCTAATAAACTTCAGTCAATAAAACAATTTTTCTTCCAGTCCCATGGCAAATTTTTTTCTTTAATAATCCTTAATGAAAAAATGTGTTCAAAGGCTTTATGAGAAGATTAATACATTAACTCCACTAGGTCCTCTTTTGACTCTGTGCTCATGGAAACCGATCAGTATCCTGCCTATCAGGATGCGAGGCCAGCTAAACTGCTGGGGAGGTGGAGAGAAGTACCCAGGACCCTGGTAGCATCCTCCTGGGACTCCTGTGGATTAGCAATGCTGCATTTCTCTTTACAGAAACCTCATGGACTCTTTCCTGACATACTGTGCTTATCCATGATCTCAGCTCTCGGAGGTAAACTCCATCTTACTACCAGGAATGAAAATCAGGATCATGTGTAATGTCCAGCTTCTGGGTATCATGTTTAATACTAGACTTTCAAAATGCTCACAAAATAAACTGTCATTTTGAATTCAGCCTGCTCTAACATGCCTTTATCTGTATGACAAGTGAGACAAATTTTCCCTAAATATAGGAAAAAAGCAATCCCCTTGAGCACTTTACAGAGACAGTATGAAATGTCCAGAAGAGAGTTTCTCAAGCTATACTTGAAGTTTGGTCTTCCCCGCCCCCAACACACCATCCCTTTTTATTTAAGGTTGCCAGAAGTGCATCTCTTTTATCTGATCATTTTAGGATTATCTTTCTTAAGCCTCTATATGTTTCAGATATTGTGGTTTTTTGGTCACACCCAAGGTGAAGCCATTCCTTCCAGGGTTTTATTACTAGTCTCAATTCATTGTGAGGGTCTACAACTCATAAGAGGAAATAACTTGCCACAGGACATGCTAGAACTGAGCTGCATAAAAAAGCCCAGAATTCCAAATGCTCAGAAAATAATCCAGATTTAGTTGTTTGTTTTTTTTTTCTCGCGCTAATGCTTTTAAATAAAAGAATTAACTCTACAAATTCTGGACATGGACATTCTTGGTGTTTGACTTGCTACCTCCACCTCTGAAAGGTTTCTCTGTTGTGCATCTCCCCCGCCAAGTGCTCCCAGCACTGTGAAAGCATCGTGCTTACGGCTCTGTCATACTGCATTTCTGCACGTTATAAAAACTCTCTGGATTAAAGTTGACTCCCTGGAACCTAGAAGATGGTTTTCCATCCTTCCTGAACTAAATTTCTGACTATGTCACAAAAACAAGAAGTGAGGCTGGAGTCTCAGATATAAAGCAAACCTATTAGAAATTTGACACAATCATCTGAAAGCAATGAAAATTCATGGCAGTTTAGTGACAAAGCGTGCTGTGCTTGTTGGCATGGATTCCCAGGCTTCCAGCTGTTAAATGGTTCCTGTGACTCTCTGAGCTTTAGATCACAGACTGCTCTGCCACATCTCCTTACCTCACTGGGTTGTGTGGATTTCTTTAATAACCTCATATCAAGGCATATATTCTGGCAGAAAAATCCCCTTTGTCTCTCCCTTTCCAGTTTTGGTGAGATCTTTCTGACGGCTTCAGGGGCAGACACATGAAGGGTAATTGCCATTTGTATCCTTGAAAACCTTCTGACATGCTTTCAGCCATAAGTCCAGTGTGTCCTGTGAGTGTTTGGTTTATAATTGTGCATCCTTGCACGCTGAACACCAAGTTCCTTGCTTGTAACTGTTCCATCAGGTCACAGTCCATTTTGTGTGGTTGCATTAACATTTTTTGTTTCTGTTTTCCCACATTGTGGGATTTAGCTTCTCATGTATTTAGAACATACCAAGGTGTGTTTGCTTGCATGAAAGAATGGAGCTGATTTTGTAATGAGAAATTTTACTTTATAGCTTTTCCTCCTAAAGGTAGCCACTTTTGGACAACTAAAGTTTATAGAAAGCACCTGTCTTGCCACTTTCCGAGTATTTTTATTTCCAACTTTCTTGATGCAGAATCATTCACTCTCAAGTTCATTTGTAGTTCATTTGCAGCTCCAAAATTCTGTTGCAAGATTTTACACATCGTAAAGAAAACCTCATTGTAAAAATACCCGAGGCAACTAGAAATGTAGTGATATATGCTAGTAATCCACACATTCATTCTTCTTCTGCAATAAAGCTGATGGGTGGTGGTTCAATTGCTCTACTGGATCCCAGGGATGGAGTATGAGAAGAGACAAAACTCCAAAGAAAATGGAGCAAAGTCTGTGTTTCAGGGAAAAAACAACCAGTTTCAGTTAGCATCAATTACAGCAGAGAGCCACAGGCACAAATGTGCATGCCATAGAAATGCATGGCTATTCTGTTTCTTATTCTTCCTAGGCTGAAAAGAAAATATTATTATCCATCCCTATTTCAGTGCCTCTTTTATTGATTGTATTGTTCTGGGCAGGCATGTTATAGATTTTACACAACAAAGGCAAAGTATCACCCTTAGGAAAGTCTTCGCGTGAACCAAAAAAAATCTATTATTCCGACTTTTGGGCACACTGAGTGAGCCAAAATAAGCAATGACAAAAGACTGTAGTGACAGACAATCTCATGAAAAAATTGGAAAATTACTTCTTTTTCTTTATAGACGGAACTATATCATGGCTTGCTTAGCGCTGATTTAACCAGAAACAGAGTAATTACGAGTGAAATATACAGAAAGATTGCAAAGTAGAGAGATGATTAACTTGTTGTAACTTGTAACTTGCTAACTTGTAACATAAAGTGGGTTATTCTGTGACCCTGAGCAATTTGACATATTTCCCAGGCTAGATTATATTTCCATATAATTGAAATAAAAATTAATGGAGTGAATCCCTTTAATTTAACTGCTATTCTCCTATTACTTAGAATTTGATGTATCATTTTATCTCTGGAAATCTGGCAGCAAGGTACAAGTGTCTAAAAATGTTCCGAGAAAAGAAGAAGAATGAAAGGACCTACTTACTTAAATAAGCATTTGTCTCATGAGAATGCTTCATCAGTCTTGAGGGCGAAAAACCCTACCCCACTCTTGTATATCAAAACAGCTCACAGGCAGTATTGCTATTACTTTGACTGGAATAGATGCAACTTGCTGACATTAGCCCCGTTTACGGGATCGTGTTTTCATGTGGATGACCTACACCTGAACAATTTAGCCAGCAAAGCAGATGAAAAAAAAAATAACCAACACCAACTTTTCTTCAAGTACAAATGCAACTTCTGTTCTGCCTTGCCAAGAGATGCTAACACACATTGTGTAGAAGTTTTCCTTAGTGGCCACGTGGTGGACATGCAGGTGGTTCACAGTGAGTTTTTTCTTGAAGGTGTATGAGGAACAATGTGAATAATTTGTGAAGGGGTCAAGAGGCAGGCTGGGCATCAAAACTGACGGTGCAAGATAATTTTGTTCAGCAGCTATGTATGAGCAAGCCCTGAAATTCTGATGCACTGTTAGACTCACCTGAAGCTCATGTAAATCAACGTGGATCTTTCCATCAACCAAGAGCAAGCTGGGTCACATCCCATGTGCTTTTTCCGTTCCATACATCCGCCGAGAATGAATACAGTAAGGAGCTGAGGTTTTGCATGCATACCACTTAACATAGTTTAAAATACAGGCGTAAAATTGCACGAGGATTATTTGACAATGGTAATCTAACTGGTTTTTACAGTGTCAGCTCTCAAGGCCTTGAGACACCATTCATGGCTTCAGTGGAATAGAAGCCAAGAGCCCTTAACTACAAATCCCTGTAGGTTACACGGGGTGTTCGGCTAATGTTAGTTAGAAATAGGACCAAGGCTGTGCTCTGCAACTCTCCTCTGCCTTCTTTCTTGGAAGGTTTCTGTCTCTGTCTTCCTGCTCCTGTCAGTTAGTGACAGCTGAAGCAAGGGGAAATCTGTGGTTACAGACTTCCATTATCATTCAAACACCCCACTCAAAACCACCAGATTGTCCTTGACCCATTTTTTCCCCAAAGGTGAAACACAAAAATGCACTCCTCTATTTTTTTCTTATTGCTAATTTTTGTTATAAGGAAAAAAGAATTTAGAGCAGTTTCTGTTTTCCTTCAGGAGCTAATGAGTTGACTTCTTCCTTAAGAAAATATACTCACCTCAGGATATGGCCTAACCTGTAACTGCATCGTGAAGCTGCCCAGCCATTAGATACATGATGATTATCCAGAAAATTCCTAGTTATTTGATCTGTTTTTTCTTAGTCTTTTAAAGAAAGATTTAAAAAGCAATCTCCATGCATCTCCCATGTATGATACACATTACTGACTACAGGCAAGCAAGTTTCTAGAAGCAGAAATACCTAGGAGCTTTGATCCCTTTTCAAAGCACTGGAGGTAGTTAATCTCAAGTTGTACAAACATGGATAATCTTCCTGGCTTTAAATATTTTCCAGCTGAGATTCTTCTTATGGATGTCAGTAAGTCTTTAATAGCTGATGACTTAGTCCCCAAGTAACACAGAAAAAAGATCAAGTAGCAGCGCTGCTGAAACTGCGTAGCATGGTGGAAATAACCTTAAATCATGAACCTCAGTTAGGGAACGGAGTTACCCGCAGCTCTGCCATACTGCCTTACATTTACAGATGCAGGAGGAGAAAAGAAGCAAATGTTTCCTAGGGCGTGAAAATTTCTGAGCACCTATCAAGCACTCTTCTGTCTTCAAGACTGCTGCCTTTACAAGCCTTTTTCAGCCCCTTTTCAAACCTTTTCTTCCAAATGAACTCAGAAATGGCAGGTTACTCCACACAGTCATCTGTTGCAGTAAAACCACTTGCAGGGACAAATATCGTTTATCCTGAATAAGGCTTGCAGAAATTTGCTGGTGAGGTGAGTTACACCTTATGCGTAAACGCTTGCAGGGTCCTCCATGAACACTTTGACCTCGGCTGCTTTGGTAGTCTGCTCTATAGATTCAAGTGTCACACAAGGTTGTGGTTTTCATTTCTATAGAATACTAACTTTGGAGAAGAATATGAAATTAATCTGCTAGAAATCTAATACATTATTTACTGTATTTGTGTCTTTTTTGCTCACCACTGTTGTATCTAAACACTTCAATGCATCTATCCCCACGAACCCTCTGTATTATTTATGGTTCACTTTTAGTGTACCACTATGACAATAAATGTACTGCAAAATTAAAAGGCCACATCCGTCCAAATCCTAATGGAAAGCACACCGTGGGAGAAAAGACCACAGAGAACCTGCAGTCCCTTGCCTTGAGAAGCCTACATGAGGCCAGGCAGGATTTCAGTCCCTAAACATGGTGACAGTTTTCCCATTACTCTTCCTCTCTAGTGGACTTTCAAAGGAGTGGGGCAGGCAGTGGGCACTGGCTTGGACTTTCCTCTCTTGCTGAGACTAGCCAGGCAGCAAAGCATGAAGAGCGTGTGTGAGGCTCTCCAGAGCAAGATAACTCTGCGTGGGCCAAAACTGGTGCAGGGTCGGGGGGAAGAGAAAGAGCATTTAAATATTCCCAAAGTTACTCGAGAGCTGCATGGCAATGAAGCTCAACTCCTCAGGCCAGGGTATTAGGCACTCAAAGTGCCACAGTTAGTAGTAGGCAAAAATAAAAGATAAAGGAAAGGAGATGATGGCCCTCGGAGATCACTGGACTGACGCACCTCTCAAAGAATCCTACTCCAGACTGTCCAGCAACATAGATATGGAATGTATAATTCTATGAAGTTTGAAATGAAGATGCTCTAACCTGCATTAAAACAAGAAGTTATGCTTGTAAGCAAGGCTTCACGGGAGCAGCTGCTCTGTTTGGCTGTGCTCTCATCTCCATGCCCAGTGCAGGGTCCGGGACACAGCTCTACAATTACAGGTTGGTGTCTCTGAGCCCCTCTGTGACTGGAAATAGCAGAAGCAATTCAGGAAAGCAAGTTCTCCTCTCCATAACTGCAAAAAATTAAACAACGTTGCATGTCCAGCCAAGCCCTCACAAAGCAAACCTGGCAGGAGACTCCACGGGATATTGTACAATAAAAATCAATTTCCTGTATGATTTCTGCTTTTTGTAACGGCTCATCTGTTTGTATGGCGTTTCCTACCACGTCCAAATGCACCAAGGGAGCAATCTTCCTATGCTCCTTCACAACTCTTTCTGCAGTAGAACTTGTTCAAACAAACTAGTTTGTAACAACCTTTCGTAATAAATTATAGTGCAAAAGAAGAACATCTGGAAAAATCATTGCAGTTCATGTGAATTAACAGAAAGGCTGAGTGAGAATTTACAGCTTAATCCTATGAAGAACCTCACTATCACAAATCATTCTCTCTGATGAACAGAAAGAAGAAAAACTCATAAACAATCGAGACTACCCTCTGCTTTTGCTGTGAGACTCCCTTTAGCTTTTAGTGAAAGAGCAGATGAAACATCTGGATTTGTTCTTTCTTCTTTTCACTGATCTTTTCTGATTTTCTCTTGACATCATATTCTCCTGAAAATGCTTCTCCTCATCATGAGGAGGGTTTTCCTTTCTCCAAACCTCTGGGAAGGAAAATATACAATGTCCCGGGGCAGCCTTTTACACCTTCTTAAAGAACCTCTGCCTTCCCTTCCACATACTCAGTCTAAATCTCTCTAGCCAAAAATTGAAATTATTTCTCCTTGCATTTCTCCTAGTTCTCTTTAAGGACAGCTGATGCTAGTTTCCTATTAAAATTCGCCATATGGCTTCCAAATTTATTAGTCTTCTGACTTTTGATTCCTTTTTAGTTCTGAGGATCTCATGAGGGACACATGCAAAGCTACATAGAAGTGAACTAATCAACAGAGAGAGTGACTGATTTTGGAGAAGTCCCACACTGGGCTTATGTAGCAATTAGAAGTGACTGATCACTACTTGAAAAATATACAAGATTGTTATTGTAACATTTGACAAGTAGCTGGCTGAATAATAAAGGAAATGTTAACAAGCACATCTGAGGAGCAACAGAATTTGCTCTCCAAATGCATTATTCAAGAAGTAATTTTTCTTCAGTGTTAGAGGTGATATTTGGCAAAGTACAGGACAAAATATTGTTCATTGTCGAGGCATAGTTTGGTATTTTTGTTGTTTTGTAAATTTGTCATTCTGCTGCATATTTGAAAAGTTCTGTGAACGTGGCCTCAGGCTGTCAAACTTTGTTCTTTTGGAGTTGCTCATTTTTCATACAGTCTGAAGATGGTTTTATAATTCAAAAAAAAATGCCAAGAATATTACAGTTCCAAAAAGGTTATTTGAACACCAGCTGTAGAAATACTGTGGATTTTGTTTGTTCCTGAAAACACTTTCAATGTCAGGTAAGGAAAAAAAACTCTTGTTCATCCTAGTGTAAAATGTCAGAGCAAAAGTCAAGAAGTGCAAGGTGCTCCCCTAACACATTCTGACATTAACAATTTTTGATTTTATGAATATGTGCCCTATAACTTATAGATTTTTTCCGTTTTGTTGTTTTCTTGTACTTATTTTTTTCTCTTATTTAGCACTCATTCATGTGAAGAGGATTGCATTTCTAGTCAACTTGATGAGCTGTTTTCATCAGAGAACCAGATTCTTGGAAGTTAAAGACTGGCATTCTTCTGGTGGTTGCTGGAAGAGCACTGTGTCAGGCCCCCTGAAGATCTGAGATCGAACATCTGCTCTGAATGCTGATGCTCCTCATTTAGTTGCTGGCAGAGCCAGCTCCAGGCTTCTCAGCAGACAGTGACATTTTGCTGCTCAAGGACCTGGCAGCCATAGGCGTAAGACACGCTGGCTGTAAGAAAGGGTAGAGCTGAAACGGAAGAGCAATGGGAAGAGTCTTGTCACTCCGTCAACATTTAGGGGCACAGGAAAATGGAGGGACGAGGGACACCAGATAAGATGGCCCTTCCCTAGTAGTTATACCACTGACCTAAACACCCCTCCTATACCCTTTTGGAAAAAATAGATATAGCCACCCTGAGTGTTCTAGGCTTTGATGAATTTAGGTATTGGGACAACAGACACTTTTCTTCCCGCAGTTATATGTTCCCCATACCAAGCAGTACTGCTGTTGAGTGCTGAGACTGAAATACCTGATTTGGAAGAAGTGCTTGCTTTTTGTGATCCTTCTCTGCCTTTAGTAGTTACTAACCATCATGGACAGTTTTGATCTTCTTCCCTGAATCTATAATCATCTTGTACATACAATCTTATTTCTGGCAGCCTTTTTTCCTTCATATATTATCAGCTTTCTTGAGTATCACTGCTGTACAAAGTCTCAGCTTGTACTAGGAAATCTAAAAGATTACCCTTTGAAAACATAATCAAAGTGATTAACTGTATGCAGGTGAATGAAGAAGACACAAACATTGAAAATAAGTGCTCAACAGATAACACACTTCGTCTTCTTTCTGACAAATTATTTAACATGGTTGTCTGAGTATTCACCAGCTTGACTTAACTCTGGCATTTCACTCTCCCAAGCTTCATCTCCTTCATATTAATACACTAGCTGATACTGGACAGAGGATTTCCCTGCAAGGTCTGAGGCTTTTCACAGGGCAGAGGTTAGCACTTGGGAGTACCAGGTTGCTATAGAAAGCATCCTTTAGATGGCAGGGGATATGGAGGAGTTCCTCTGTGCATCAGTTGTTCCCTGCTGGAGTGATCCTGAAACAGCAATCCAGACCTAACCCTTCTTCATTTTGCTGCATTACCTCTTTGCTAAATGCATATTGACAGGATTGAAGGGATGTGGCCTATTTGTTCTGGTCAGGTCAACAAAATTTATTTAAAACTAGCCTTTTTTTTTTTTAACTTTGGTCTAAATCTTAAGCCTGAAATACAATACAGACAAAGAGAAACTGTTCTGTGTTTTTAATACACTCAATCATTTCTTAGCCAGAATAAAATCAATAGTAACATACCATATCTGCAGAAATTCCACAGATTACTAATATTAAGAGGATACTTCTACATTATAGTCTGCATTATGTGTAATGATTTGTCAGCAGCTGCCAAAATTTTAACTGGTTGATTTGATGACACGATAAACTGCAGATGACATGTAATATACAGCCAGATTTCATGCAAGCATATATAAAGCTATTATATCAGATAAATTTGTGATATCCTACATCACAGCTGGCTTTGCCTCATGTGACTAGTTAAAAAGAACAAAACATTTCCTTGTTGATCCTGTAAATCATGAGTTATAGATAAACCGGATTAAATTTATAGCTAGGTGTTATTGCTGATGCTCAGCAAGTCTCTCCTTTGTATAAATTAAGTTAAAATGGAGAATATTTACAATGTTTCTGAAACTCTATGATATCTAATGTGAACTTACATTGATTGTCATTATACTTCCTTTCATAGAAGTATAAACATTGTTACGATCAAAATATACGAAGAATTTTGTATTCATCATTGTTCCATCAATCTGGTCCATCACCTAGGTCTGAATATTAATTATTTAGCACAATTTTTTGATCTTTAACCTTAGAGTATTATCATCAACAGTACTTGTAACTATGAACCGCGTCCAATTCAGCAATACTTATCACTTCTCTTGAAACGTCAGCTTCTTCCATCATGTTAGGGGATTAAATGCTTCATATTTAAAAGACATACTTCAGGTACCTCTGGTTTGAAAGAAAAAAAGCATAAGATGAAAATTAAATAATCACATGAGTTTGTTATACAATCATAACCTTTTTTTAATCCTCATTTATGAGATTTAAATGCTATGTTTAAGGTAACACACACATGTTTACCTAGTAATGCCATGCTTTCATTAAATATGAATAAATTTAACAGTATTTTGTGAAAATGATTTATTTCACACAAAAACATATTCTTGTTTCAATATAAACAGTTTTGATTTATTATTCCAGTATGTTTTGTCTTTAAAAATGACCAAATTAAATTCCATTACAGTATCTGAAAGATCATCCCATTTGCTTTCCTTTCCCTTCATTTGATCTGCTGTTCAAAAATTATTTGAAGAAGACTGGTAAAAAGAATGATGTGCTGGGTTGACCCTGGCTGGACGCCATGTGCACACCAGAGCCACTCTGTCACTGCCCTCCTCAGCTGGACAGGAGGAGAGAAAATACAGTGAAAGGCTCGTGGGTCAAGATAAGGACGGGGAGATCACTCACCAATTACTGTCATGGGCAAAACAGACTTGACTTGAGAAAATTAATTTAATTTATTACTAATCAAATCAGAGGAGGATAATGAGAAATAAAAGACTATATCTTAAAACACTTCCCCCCCTCCTCTTCCTTCTTCCCAAGCTCAGCTTCACTCTGGAATTCTGTACCTCCTCCCCCCGAGCGGCACAGGGAGATGGGGAATGGGGTTTGGGGTCAGTTCATCACACTTTGTCTCTGCTGCTCCTTCCTCCTCAGGGGGAGAACTCCTCACACCCTTCCCCTGCTCCAGCGTGGGGTCCCTCCCATGGGACACAGTCCCCACAAACTTCTCCACCATAAGTCCCTCCCATGGGCTGCAGTTCATGAACTGCTCCAGCACAAGTCTGGCCGGGGGGTCACAAGTCCTGCCAGCAAACCTGCTCCAACGTGGGCTCCTCTCTCCATGGGCCCATAGGTCCTATGAGTAGCCTGCAGGCTTCCCATGGGGTCACANGCTCCAGCATGGGCTTCCCACAGCGTCACAGCCTCCTTTGGGCACATCCACCTGCTCCAGTGTGGGGGTCCTCCATGGGCTGCAGGTGGATATCTGCTCCACCGTGTACCTCCATGGGCTGTAGGGGGACAGCCTGCCTCACCAGGGGCTTCACCAGGGGCTGCAGGGGAATCTCTGCTCCAGCACCTGGAGCACCTCCTCCCCCTCCTTCTTCTGCACTCACCTTGGTGTCTGCAGAGCTGCTGCTCTCACTCCTCTCTCCTTGTTGCCATTGTGCAGAGTTTTTTCCCCCTCCTTAAATATCACAGATGTGCTACCACCGTCACTGATGGGAATAAAAGACTATATCTTAAAACACTTCCCCCCCTCCTCTTCCTTCTTCCCAAGCTCAGCTTCACTCTGGAATTCTGTACCTCCTCCCCCCGAGCGGCACAGGGAGATGGGGAATGGGG
>VXBO01011636.1:993611-1052398 GCA_013400135.1 Rhinoptilus africanus
AGTACCAAAATCTTGCCACACAAACCCAATACAGATGAATCAGACTGGACACCTACTTACCTTGAAAATGGACTCCAGCTGCTTTCCTGGGGTGATAAGTTTTGTTATTTATTTATGGTTTCTTGTGAAGAATTTTCTTGTTCAGGTAACAAAAAACAAGTCACTCACATTTTTTCATTATCACTTCCACTGCCACAGGCTTGGTCAAAATACATTTTGTACCTTCAATGGTAAATTTTTGTTGCAGCAATCTATGGGTTTTATACACAGATATGAAAGTTTAACAATGTGAAAATGTTCAAAGAATTGAAGATACATCCAGAAAGAATGAGGTTACTGCATTTCTGACTAATTCTACTGTATGCTGGCATTACAGGGGCTGGAAAAAAACGCAGCTGCATCTGAAGTGAAATGCAGGATCAACAACCAGGAGTCCTTACTGTGAGTGTTCTGATAGTTGAAGATGTGTGATATTTCATTCCTGTGACCACACAAGGTGGAAACAAAGCACAGCCGAAGCAGGGCAAGACTACAGGTGGAGCTGCTCGCCAGAAAACATCTGAGTACCACAGACCCTACTGCCCTTTCTTGTCCAGTTACAGATTGGAGATGCATCTCATTCTTTACCTGTAACTCCTGAAAGATACAGCTGAATAGGGTACATCTATCCTCAGAAACAAGTTCAAGAGGAGTTGAGAGGGATCCTTGAAGTGTCAAACATGTTGCCACCTCTGGATCATGCAAGATATAAAATGGGTTCAACTAAGTTATAATCCCAAAACATAGGTACTTACTAGTTTTTATGCCATCTGTATAACCATGTTGATGTTTCAAGTACTCATTTTGTACATTATATAAATAAAGTTATTCTGGGATGCTCTCTGGATTTTAAGGTAAACATTTACAGAGAGGCTGAGCATCCCATTATGAATAATTTCTTAAGAGAACTGGTTTTGGGTTGGGGTTTTTTGTTCTATTCTTTTTTCCCCTCCCTTGGTTAAAAAAAAAAAAAGGTAGCCAATTTAAAAAAATGCACCTGGTCTGGAAAGCAGTAATACCATTAAATGCCTTATGTCTCGACACAGTGTACGACAAATTGGCATAACTTTTTTGTCCCATATTTGGGTCTATTTCATTCCCATCTGCTTATTTTCTTTGATGTTCCCAGTAATAACTGACAGTCACTTGGGTATCTTAGCTATCATCTGCACAAATAAAACCTGACATTGCTTTCATAAAATAATGTCAATAGTATATCAAATTCTCCAACATATTCCCTGCACAGCTGCACCAAGCGACAGAAACAAAAACTGCCTTCAAACATAATTTATAAAATCATAAAAGGAGTGAACTGTTCTCCCTTTTAAAAGCAAAGCTTAGCTAACTTGTAAACAAGATGACAAATCACAAGAAGGTTGGTTTAGGGTTTTTTTCCAGGACAGGAAAGGTCATTTGAAATGGTATTTTTTCTCATCTGGTACCTCCTTACCAGAGGCAGAAATATAAAAATCAAGAATAATTAGTGAAAAGACTCATTATTAAAAAGGAAAATAAGTTCTTATGCCTCTCACAACTTAGAAACAAAAAAGAAAATATATGTAGAGGGAGAGACATCCAAGTGGTTTACAAATATGACAGGTTTTATTCTCCTTTCCATATGAAATTTTTGTTTAGTACTGGCAGAGCTTAGGCATAAGTCACAACTGCACTTGAGACCTTCTAGTGCTTAACACTGATGCATGTTCCCTGTTGCTAGAGAACTGGCATATCAGTGTAGACTTCTTCCAGAACTTCTTTGCCCAACACAAGGCCAGGTTTTGGTAACAAAAAATAAAAGAGCAGTATAACATCTGATCTGCTCACCTTTATTTCAGATGGAACACCACCATGTTAAGTGGATGTTTCTAGCAGATATTGTAGAATCACAGTCTGAATTTTTTCAGTCAGATGTCTTTTTTAATCCAAATTATTATTTATATAAAAAAGATGAGAAGTTTCTACACTTAGTCCTTCTGAAGCAAGCATCATGACAGAGGCATTTATCAAAACCAGCAATTCATTAAAGATCAATTAAATATTACAAATGACTAGACTGTAAGTTAACAATTTTGAACATATTTTGATGTATGTAAACTGAAGTAATTCTAAGACATGAACAAGTGACCTAATTAGCATACTGGAAAAAGATAAATACTTGGAAAATTTAAAACTGACTGCACTTTCCAGCAAAGATGGTACAGTTAAGACATGCAACACAAGAGCATAAGGATGATGACCATTTTGCTTCCACTGGAACTTGAATTCTCAGCTATCAATTACTATATCTTAAAGGAATCTGAGAAAACTAATTTTGCAAGCCAAATGTTATTCCAGAGTATGAAAGTCCACAGCTTAGTACCAAGTATTCACATGCAGACCAGCATCATTATCTGTGTTAGAAGTGGAGGTAAGTGAGCAGTGGCTGCATCTTGTAATGGAAAGAAGCATTACTATGGTTTTTGGGCAAACCACTGGAAATGTAAAAATATTTTCACAGACCTTTGAAAGTTATATGTGAATGTTTATCTTGGAGAGATATATGTAGTTGTATAGACATACAATGTATAGACTTATAAAAAGATATGGAATGGGACTCTGATTACAATAACAGATGAATAGCTACCTAAAGCAGTCTTGACTGGGGACTGTATGATACAGATATATCTAAATACTATTTATTGATTTTTAACAGAAAATTACATTGTCGTTTTCTTTATGATGCAACAGTTTCTAAAAGGACAGGAAAGGATGTAGGAAGACTAGAAGAATGTAGAATAAGTCCTGCTTGTGGTCTCCTCACTGGCTCACAAAGCTAGCTACTTGCTGAGGGGACCATGCCTTGCCCCCTCCTAAGGATCTGAAGACACGGCACTTACATCCCTGGTACCTCCTAGAACATCCCTGCTGTGGAGCAGTTCTGAACTGCCTTCATCTGCCTCTTAGTGCAATTTCACCAGTCATAGTGAGACCCTGATCTTAGTTTGAATTTCCGTACTCCATTGTAATGTAAATAATTAATAGGAATAATAATAAGCAACTTGCTTACTGCTACTCATGACAGAGGCAGGATTTGAATTTAGATGAAAAAATAATATGCCAGCAGCCAGTTTTGAGCCTTTGAGAATAAGACACATCTTTCTTTGATTTGTAAGACATGATACTTACATTGCAATGTGCCGTAGTTGTAAACTCAACAGTTAAGTAGTATTTACCATGACTAATATAGGAGCATACAAAGAATGCTTCTTTGTAGAAGCATCTTGCAATATTAAGATTTATGATTTACTGATAGTTCGGAATTGTGAACATGAGGGAATTTAGTGAGCAGCCCTGATTAACTGTTTCTGTACGGACCGACGTCTACACAGAGGCTTCAGGAGATGTTCTTTAGTTCTTAAACAGTATTTTATGAGGTAGCAATGTTCGGCTTTTCCATGTTCTCTTTCTCTAAAACAGGGCAGAATGATGTTCATAAACAGCTTATTTCAGTTATAAACATGGCATATTCTTACTTTCTCATTGTGAATGAGTTGGTGGAATTACAACTATCAATTAACTAATAGTAATCTACATCCTGAAGCCTAGTAAATAGCATTAATCTTGATTGGCTCTGTTAGAGACTGTGACTCCAAAACATATTACCTTCCCTCCCTTCAAGGCATGAAGTCATTATGCATCAATTTTGAGCTGATGACACATTCTTCCATGTAGCCTGTGAGTTTTGGCAGTCATTCTAGGCTTTCCTGTTCTGTTTAGGAGGCACAGGGACAAGACAGACCCGTTATTAATTCAGAATCTACCAAAGAAGCTAGAGAATACATTTTTCAATTGAGAAGGCAAAAACATACTTCTACAAAACAGTTTAAAATGCTGCAGCTTAGGCTTTAAAATCTTTCTCTGAGGTGTGACCCTTTCCGATCTTTATAACTAAAGAAGTGTATGGTTGCATTTGGCTGGTGTATATGGCAGCATGTTGATAATGCAGCACGATTGATAAGTGACACAGATATTCTTTCATTCCATTTCCTTCCTCACCAGCTTCGACATCCTAGCAAGCCAGCACATGCGGTCCATGAGGCAATATCTCAATAAACTATAAAGGCTGGTAAAGTAGGACTTTTCAGACTCTAGGATCATCATAATTGGAGATCTCTAAAGATAGGCCAGAAAAGCTCCTGTCAAGCATGGCATGAGCTGTGAATAGCAGATTCTGCTTGTAGGCAGAGGATTAGGACTTGATGACCCTCGTTTCTGTGAATCTCTGGCTAGTATGACTCTGTTGTTTGGATGGTGTGATCTGTCTTCACTGTTTAATCTTCAACACATTCCTTGAGTTTTTGATAACTACCAATAGAACTTTCTAGGTGATATTTGTTGTGCCTTCCTTCCTGAAGAAGCAGTAGTAGTTCTCATACAGTATTAATGCAACGAAAATAAGAAAAGCTTGAAAATTTGTATTAGGTAAACTACCGCCATTACACACAAGGTGGTCCATGAAAGCTAGGCAAAGTCTACAGATTAGAAAAATAAGTGTCTGAGTGCTACAGATTCACAGGTTAGGTAGCAACTGGCGTACATTTAATTAATAACTATCTGCTGGAACTGGCCGTAGTTAAATAAATCAAAGTCAATGGCACTAAAATTATCCTTTTAAGGTCTCAACATCCTTTTTTCCAACCATTCTGCCAATGTCTTCTAGTTGCGATTGTTCCTATCACAATGGTTCTTTTGCTAGACTCTCTGTCTAGTCTTAAAAGGTTTTTTTGAATAATTGCCAAGTTAACGCATCTCCTCATTATTATTTCCCTCATTGTAAGGTCTAGCATAAAAGTCACATATGCACATATGGAGCTGCTTTTATTGTTGGTTGAGCTTTTTTTTTTTCCATAAATTGTCAAGTGTGTCCTGATTTTGCAAAAAGCTGAGTGTCACAGGCAGCCTCTGATGATTCAAAACTGCTTCTAGGCATCCAGTTGCATCTTACAGAGCACAGTTTAGCCAGCAGCAGATCTATCTATAAGCAATATAATATAAATCATACCATATCCAATGAAGATGTTTATTGATAGCTGTATAATTGTGAAACGTCATCTAAGATTAGATACACAATTAGAATGTATACATAACTTTGCTAGTCTCCTTCTAGAATCAAAAGAAAGAGAAAAAGAATAGAGATTCACAGCACCTCAGTTAGACATTAAGAATATTTTCCATACATTTATAAAACAAACCAAAAAAAAATTATATCCCCTGTAAAACAATTAGATATCCAGGATGAATTGTAGCACAGCAGTAAGTCTCATACTCACATCTAGCTGTATGCTGACTTACCCCGCTACGAAAGATCATGTATACCTTCTGGAACGCTTCGTTTCACCTTAAACTTGTACATTATCACTCCTGCATGTTTTTTCTCTTCTTCATTGAACCAGCTCCTTGCAATCTAAACATTAAATGTTTACCTGAGGCAGAGCTTTTCAATCTACTCCGTTAACAAGTTCTGTGGCTGCTCTCATATAAACTTCCCATTGTGTGCGCTCTAGATAATTTCTAAATTCTGCTGATTTATGTAAATAAGTCAGATATTAAACTTAACCGTCATTCATGTATTATTCTTTACATATAGATGCATAAATACATATACCTAGGCTTAAAATACATGAGTTAATCATGAACATAACTGATGGCATAACTGAGACCCATCACTTATCTTTAACTCATTGATTTAGTACACCTTAATTTAAAGTAATTATTAGAGAAAGGATTCACTTTGCCCTTTTGCTTCTATCCTGGTATTATATATTCACTAGAAATAACTTGTACTGTTGCCAGTATTGGCAATGTGTACTTTTTATGTGTATTTATATTTGCTACATATATGCCAGAAAAAGTTCACTACCTCCCCTGCTTTGTCCTCTTCTCTTTCTTCCTCAGTCTTCCTCTCCTCTGTTCTGACCCTGCTTTCTCTCCTGTTCTGGGGTTTACTGGAGTCTTCATCTCTCAAAAAGACTGGATAAAGCCCTGAGTAACCAGGTGTGATCTGACCCCTGGGCCCTGCTTTGAGCGGGAGGTTAGATTAGATGACTTCAAGAGATCCCTTCCAATCTGAATTTTCCTATGATCTGAGTCACTTCGATTCTTCATACAAAGCAAGCCATCCAGCATTTTCAGTTGGGTTAGGGAGTTATAGCATTAAAGAGTACCTGTATACAAAGAACAGGAGCAGGGACTGTGTCACCTGCCAGACAGGCTCTCTGCACCCTGTGGAACTGCAGTATGAAGTTCAAGTATGCTGGCATACAGAATGTCATCCTTGATCGCTCTTTAATATAATTCCTGTCTCATTCAATGCCTCGCACAGAGAGGGCCCACTGCACCTTTTTTTTGTCTTTCTGTTTTGCTGTATGTGGCTCCAGCCTCAGTTCGAGCTGCCTCCTGGAGACAAAAAGGATTGTCTAAGCTTAAGCTTTTTCTATGGTGCTCAGAAGCACACTATGTGCTAGAGACTATGATGTACCCTAAGAACAAATCGTATATGTGGATTTCTATTGCATTCAACACTACACTGTATGCTAAAGGCAGCTTTGAGGCAATCCTTAGGAACAAACCTGTCTTTTGCGCAGTGTTCAACACTACATTGTGCATTAACTCCCTCTGTGAGAGAGCCCTTTAGAATATTTCTCTCCTGTATAAACAGAGAATACGGACATGTAGATTTTTGGATGAACATGATTTATGCCTTCCACTGTGCAGCGAGGCTCGGCTCTATGCCAGCTACAAAGAGGAAGAGAAGTGACCTCCAGCTCTGCACCCCACACCACCATCCCCTTGTTTTCCCCACTGTTTTCCAGAAGGCTGGCATGTTCCTTTCTCCTCCTCACCCTCTCACCCTCCAGGAGAACTGGACCACCTGAGCACAACGCTGTTTAGTCACTCAGAAGTCACAGTCTTCCATATGCCACACAGGAGAATGGGATCCTTTCTTGTCTTTCCTCAGACACGAGCAAAAAATCAAATGTGAAAAGCAAATCTTACTGGAAGAATCAATCCGTCCAATCCCTTGCAGTTGCAGTTAGAGGTTTTATATGTATCCTAGTGACTGCAACTACTTTATCATATAACACAATGCCTAAAAACATTTTTCTTAACTGACAAGGTTCAATTTCATTACTGACCAGTACTCAGAAATATGTAGGTAATTTTCTTTACTAGAAAGCTGAAAAGTTTTCAATCATTCTCATATACTTCAGCATACTATTTTACAATTCTAAGGCTCTAACTTTAAAATATTGGCCTTAAGGGCTTTGACACTAACATATGTAAGAGCTACTGGAAAGTCTGAAAGGAGCAACACTTCCATAAGTAAAAAGGATGTTAACTAAAGGCTGGTTTTTATAATACTTTTTAACCAGTTTAAGAGTTGACTGATGCCAGAAGAACTGTGCACCATAGCATATATTTTGCCTTTGGCAACTAGGGAGGGAGAAATGGGTTCAGGGCTGGAATGCCTACATCAAAGAGTGGAATCTCAAAAGATTTGGTTATGCTCAGATAATGATTATCTTAACAATCCAATGGTTACCCTACTTCAGGCATGGCCATGCATCCGGATCCCTTTGTTCTACCCCTTCACTTTTTCAGAAGCTGAGTTGAAAGAACCACTTCCCCCACCTTTAGAGACTTCCACAGTTTTGTGGGTTTTTAGAGTGAAAGAACAACCTGATTAGTAACCCATTGATTTTCAGGGAAACCTTTGTGAGATATATTTCCCTGAACAGTTCTGTTAGCATTTGCTTCAAGTAAATTGTACACTGGCACATCAGAAAACAAACAGGCCCTGAGTTAACACTTTATTGTGAAAATCAAAATAAGCATTATTACAAAGCAGCTATCATTTATCGTTTTCCACTTGGTAAAAAAAGATTATTTTAAAAACATCCTCTTTGGAAGAAGCAGCTCTTACAAATGTCTATTCATATCTACTTTACACTGTCATTTTTAAACTCAGGTGATTCTAATCCATATTTTAAAAGTTTTAGTCTATTGTTAAATGTTAGTTCTATAAAATTATATCAAATCCAGAGGTATTGCCATGATTTTGTTATTAATACAGTGCAGCTTTGCAGGTATCATGTACAGACACACCTACGGGATCCAGTCTGTATAAATAACAGTGCAGAGAGACAAAATATTTACATGTTCCATTCACAGATTGGCAGGAAGCTATGATTTTTCTTCTTTGATTAACAATAATATTATATTAACTTCTTCTACTCAAGGATAAGCTACTATATACTTCCAGGCTCTTTTCAGTGGTGCCCAGTGATAGGACAAGGGGTAATGGGCACAAACTTGAGCATAGGAAGTTCCACCTAAACATGAGGAGGAACTTCTTTACCTTGAGGGTGGCAGAGCACTGGAACAAGCTGCCCAGGGAGGTGGTGGAGTCTCCGTCTCTGGAGACATTCAAAACCCGCCTGGACGCGTTCCTGTGTAACCTGCTCTAAGGTGGCCCTGCTCTGGCAGGGGGGTTGGACTAGATGATCTACTAAGGTCCCTTCCAACCCTATGATTCTGTGATTCTGTGATTCTGTGGTATATTTTATATCTGTCAAATAAATGTAGTAAAGTACATGTATTACACAGTAACTATATAGCATGTATGGCTTAAGGCATGGCTGTGTATCCTGCTTGTTATAGCAATTCAGGAAATAGACAGAGGATGTTGTAAACATCCTTGTTGCCCATTGTCCTGGTTTCAGCTGGTGTAGACTTAATTTTATTACTTATGACTTCTGACTGTATTGCTCAAAAAGAAATCAAAATCATTATCTAAGGCAGGGTAGGGTGGGGCAGGTTATAAATTTTAATTGGATTTTTTTCTTGTCCACAAACTGAAATTGTCACCTTGGTCTGAAATCAGATGAAAGACGAAGAGAGTTTTTCCTAATTAGACAGTGTAAGTTTTGAAAAGTCCTTCCTGGGGATATTTCCTTAGAAACTCGATCAGACGTACTTAATTATGAATAAAACATTTGGAGGTTTAAATATGTTAAAAAAAGAAAGACAATCTCCTGGTTTTTGTTTCTTTTCAAAGAAAAACTGAAATGCACGATTATAAGAATTGATCTGCGAGTGATGAGGTTCATGATTATTTGAGTTGCTATTGAAGCATCCCAGCTGCTGAAAATAACAGAATTTTTTAAAAAAATAATCTTTCATTTGTATATAACAGCAAATAGACCAAAGGTTAGGAAACCTTTGTAGAACCCAACAACTTTTCAAGTACAGATACAAGACTGTAATGTGATTGAACCAAAAGTTCAATACTGTTGTAGCTCCTCTGCCTAGGGTTACCAGATCTAAAGAGCCAAAAAAAACCTGCTAAAAGATCAAAGTCTAGTTTCAGCTAAAAGGCCTAAGCAATTTACTTGCATTGTACAGGAGAACTGGTAGAAGTGAAAGAGAAGACCATTCACACTTCCACACTTTCTTCTTTCAGCCCAAGCATCAAAACAGCGCAGGTTATTGCAGGCTGCATCCACAGGGACTTCTGCACCTTCCCCTCCCCTCCAGGAACTGCAGCAGCCCTGGCACACTATCTTGTAAAACAGTTACTTAAGCTAGTTGTCAAGGTAAATCAAGAACAAGCAGACGGATCACAGAAGGAATTAAAATTACTTACCTCTCTTATAACACTTCTTTCTGTTCAGTAAGCATTGATACACTACTCCTTACATAATAAAACAATGAGATTGGTTCTCATTTAGGTATACAGCTGCATTTTATTTCAAGACATGACAGAGCAATTTGTATCAGTTCCTTAAACTTATTTTCCTGTTTCCCAGTTGGAAAAAAATCAAGGAAGTATCTTACTTTTTTTAGCATGCACAACGTAAATTTCTTTAGTTCTTCTTCTTTATATGCTCTTCAACTACAGTCCCTAAAGAAAGCATATCACTTAAGCAGAGATAATTTAGGCCACTGAAATTAGGCCAACTAGTTTTAGGACAGCAAGAATTTTTGCAGCTCTCTCTCTTCTCTACTACTACCCTCATCCATCACAGCTATCAAGGAAAGGATTATTAAAAAAAAATACATGGTTGCATGTAATCAGATTTAATTATGTCCTCTTATCAGATTTAGTGGGAACTGAATTATATCTTAGAGCCACTGATATCATTTGCTTTATATGATTGAGCCAGTGTTTCTCATGCATGTCACATTTAATTTTTGTTGGGTTTTTTGGAACACGTCAACACAAATATACCTAACTGAAAATTTATGTTCTCTTGTAATCTAATTTCTTACTGAGATCAAAAGAATTAAAAAACCCAACCAAACTTAACTTTAAAGTATAATTTAACAGCGCTGCTCCTGGTCTGAACTGGGAGTTTAAAGTCTCTCAAGAATTACCACTATAGGGGTAAAATATCTCCTTTATCAAACCTTATGAAATATTCCTTAAGAATTACAAATTGCAATCATTAGCTTTCAGCTGAAATTATTTTACCAAGTAAGGTTATTCTAGACCTACAGGGTCAACAACAGCAGGTGAAAATTGTTTAATGAAAGAACATCCTGTCTCTGATCCCTGCAGCAAACCCCAAGGAAATAAAACATGACAAGAAAAATGCAGGCACTAAAGGCAGTGAGAATGACAATTTTTCCTTATAAATTGACATTTCTGAGAGTGCTGAATATTAGTATGCTGAAGAAACAAAGTTTTTAAAGGAAAACATGGTAAACAATTTTTTTACTATGTATTTAAGAAAGCTATTGCTATTTCTTTGTCAGCGGTCAGCACAGGGAACTGCCAATGACATTTCCATGTGGCTGTTGCTTCCTGACTTGTGTTCTATTGCATGAAGCCAAAGCAGGTCAGGAAAAAAAGAAAAGAAAAAAAGGTCAGCCAAGAAAGAAGTAATTTCAGTACTTCTACGGTAATTTTATATTGTGAAAAACTAAATTTGTCCTCATCAACGTTACACTTCTCTAAAAGGAAGCTGGTGTTGGCAGGCGTGAATAAAAGGTCAACAGAAAACCACAGATACAGAGGAATCAAAGGGATTGCAACTTGGAGTGAAGTGGACCATGTAAAGATGAAAAATCATGGTCGACCACAGTTGGAGTTCCCACTCATGGCTTTGCTTTTGTCCAAAATAAGAATAACTTTACTGAGTGTGCCAGTAAAGATCTGCTCCACAGATTCAGTTGCATGGTACCACTCTCACCTGCATAAAGGAGGAAAAAGCCACCTTTTTCAACTAGCTTACTAGATTGTCACAAGGTCCAATAACCAGTTGGCCTAAATATTGTTCAAGTGTACAAAGAGTAATAAGAATCACTTGTCTGAGTAGGCCTGAAGAACAATCTGGAGGGCTCATAAGGAACAAAGCAGGAGATCTTACAAAATCACCCATGAGAAATATTAGTCAGAGACTTAAATGGAATTTTTGCAGTCTGAATAGTTATCTCTTGGCTTATCTTTCCCCTTATTATCACAATAGATCACAATGTCTGCAAAACTGACTTTGCCTTTAGTGTGCTTTTCTTAGACTCATGCATCTGTGAATATTTAAAAGATTATTTAAGTAGAAGTTTGAGAGTTTGAATTTCTGTTTTAAATATTTTGTTGATTAGTAAGTTTTAATATATGAGCAGTGGCAATGTTGAAATTTGCATGATATCATTTCTGTAACTCCAAGATAGACAGGACTTATTTGAAGTTGAAAAGACTGTTATTTCATTTGGGGAAAGATAAATACCCAAGAAAGTGCTGAGCTATCAAAACAATTCTGAGATACAAATTACATCCTGAGCTAATCATTCGCATTCACTGCCAAAAGCATCTTCCTTCCTTGCTTACAGTATTAGAAGTAGCAGCTGCTGTTGAAATCTCCCCTGGAGATTGTTAGGATCTGCATGAGAAAAAGCTGTGTGCAGGAGGCTGGTTTTGATAAATAATGACTGCAACTTTATTGCATGTGATATTTTCTAGGTAATAATGCAAGAAGGTGGCACTTGTTTTCATACATGTCAGTTGATGGTCATCTGTTGAATTATGATGTAGTTACCCACCTCTCTAGACAAAACCACTGTAAAGAGTACTTCTGCAAACATGGGATGCTCCATTTCCCTGCTCCCGTAGGTTAATAAGTAAGGTACGCACTGCAACACATAAGGTACTGACTGTAAGACATTATCCTTACAGTGCTACTTTTCCTGAGGTCAAATTTCCTTCTAGATGACTTTACAGACCTACTTTGGTTCCCACTGAAGTAAGTACTCTTTTCATTCGGCTCCATTGATGTGATTGTTTATAAATACACACTACCTTTCCCAAGGCCACAAACACTGCAAAAGCAGATTCATGTGAGGAACCTTCTGATAGATGCAATCCCACAATGTACGTAATCCTTGGACTGCAGGGGTCGAAAAAATTATTTTTCATCCTGTATGATTTTTCAAAAAATCTTCACCCACTGAATTACAGGGGAACTGCATTTTAGATGCATTAATATTGCAAAACATGAAGGAAGTGACGAGTCTTCCACTGAAATCAGGTTGGTTTATGGTATCTTATTTGACCTCCTAAAATCAGACACTTGAGCAAGTGTTTTGGAAAATGCTGCTCAAGCTTGTTTTGCTACAATTAAGGTCAAAGCTATTTTAATCATTCCCTGTTTTAAGCAGAACATCCACATTAATTTCTCTGTGATAAATTAAACATTGACAAAGAACAGGGTATTTCTGAGCAGGCCTCAATAACAACAAGAAAAATCTGTTTAAAAAATGTAATTTAAAAGGTGCCCAATAGAACAGCTTGGAAAAGTGGGTTTTCTTTTGAAACCAGATTATTTATCAAAGTTGCCATGCCTATTGACTATTGACTATAGTCTATTGACTATTTTATTTTCTTGTATTGATAGATTTAGTGAAGACTAATGGCCAGCTTAACATTTCCTATGCTACTGATTAGAAAACAAAACAAAAAAAAAAAGGACACAAAAACATCAGCATTTTCTTCTCTATCTCCAAATTATTATCTATGGAAACACACTGTGCTCTAAGAAAAGCAGTTTATAGCTTCAGCAATTTTTATGCAGTGAGTAATTATTAATATAATGCTCATGTTCCTTGCTTTGGACCTTGATTATCATGTATTCTTCATGGTCATCAATTCTTAAATTTGATTATTGAGAAGATGTAATAAAAATCTCTGAATTAGAGAGTACAAAGTGAAATGCAGCACAATAATAATAATAACAATCCCAACATATAAAGGCCCAAATATTAATAACATCAAAACTTACTGGTAATTTGGAATATTATGAGGCATATAAAGAAATAGGTTTTCCTCTTTTGTATTTATTCTCCAATACTATATTTTGAATATAAAAGACACCCCCCCCCAAATAACCCTGATTACCCAAGTGTGAATATAATTGCAGTGAAATACCTTCAACAAAAAAAATGTAATTAATTACCTATAAACCTTGTTATTAAAGCACCAGAGGATCTACCACAAGGTAAGAGATGGAAAAGTTAACTTAATCTTTCCTCTCTCCAATTATTATAGCTTTCTATTACACACACACAAATCTTTGTATGAGATGAAGATCATCAGAAACTTCTCTTACAGTATGACCTCACTTTGGATCACTTAATGTTGCCCTCTTATGCCATGCTGCTTCTGAGGGAGAACGGAAGTGCTGCTCTGGAAATTAAGCCATTCAGATCTCTGTCTATTGGCATTGAGAATAATCTACTCTACTTTCACAACCCCTCTGAGTATATGCTGTTTGAAAAGTGTAGTGAGGAGCTAGGATTCACAGAAGAAAAGCCACAGTGCTCTGCCTGGCTGCTCTATTTATGTTGACTTAGTGAGAATATTCACTTTCTATCCAGTATAATAGCCGCTTACTTGTTAGCATAATCTTCCCCATACTAATAGCATCGAGTTTTAGCTTGCTACTCATCTCACATTAGTCAAAACCTGGAACAAAGCCAAATGAAGTTAACAGATTTACTCTGGTGTAAATCTAGTGTAAAAGAAATTATTTTTGCATGCAGATTGACTTGTCTTGCTTCTCAAATTTCTTTGCCCATGCATGTAAAGCAAACCACTTTATATGCAGCTCATGGATAAAAGCCTATCATGCAGAAATTGAAATTTACAACCAATTTCTTTTACCCAGTAGATCCTATGTGTCAAAGAAAGTAAAACATAAACAGTAGCTATTTCTTCCTAGATAGATCTTTTGAGCTCTACATTCATCTGTGTCTGAAATTGGTTGTCCGTCTACTTCTCTACATACCACACTACTAAAAATACAGTGTTACAAATGTAACACCTTATCGAACAGAATTATAGGTGACCGTCTGTGTTTTTTCCAAGCTGTGCTTTCACAGTAAATAACACTGATATGAGAAATTGAAATAAAACAAATGCTACAAAGTTACACCAATACTGTAGTGTAACGTTCCTAAAAAGGAAGCAGTTACATACATTAACAAAAACTATTCAAATAAACTATTTGAACCGATCCACTAATATTTTAAGGCAATGGAATTTGCAGTTTTAAAAAAGGAGGAGGAGGGACAATATCAACAAAAGAAGGCTCTTTTCATAATATGTGAGAAAAATAGACATTTTTCATGGTTTATAGTGAAATGGCTGTACTAATGGTGAAAAAAATCCTAACAGAAAATAAAAATGTCAAAGAAACAAAAAATTTAAAAATACTATAAGTGATATAAAGAAAAAGTGAAATAATTGTCAAACAATGAATTTGACAAACAGTAAATCCACAGGATAGATACCCAGAAGAGACAATGGATATTTAATAATATTTAATGTGGTAAGAGTGTATATTTTTATGAAAAGAAGGAAAATAAAGGCAATTCCTTTATTACAAGAACTTAGCATGAATGAATCTCAAAAATATCAAGTAATATACAGTTGGGAATGCAATGCCTTAAAATGATGTCACTAAGGTCATTATTTAATCTCATGGTGCTTTCTCAATAAAAATGACTGGGTTCAGCACAGCATTATGTAAACAACAATTTAGTAACCCAGTGGCTACTGTATCACTGCTTTCATACCAAACATTGTTTTACCCTGTACAATTGCCAGCTGTGCCCACACATAAAAGGACTGGATTTTTACTATGCACAACAACATTGGAATAGAAATCACACCTTGATTCAGTCAAAATTGTAGTACTGGTACACAGCACTTTATTCACACTCTCAGTAAAATACAACTCCCTTTTTCAGTCATCATGGATATTTTGAAATATTAGAATAATATTAGAAAAAATACTCAGAGAGAGTTTACCATCATTAAAAAGCTCATACTGTAAGATACGAAAAGCAAGAGATCTGCCATTGTGGTTTCAAGCTGAATTTCTGATGGACTTCAGAGTAGACAAGGTTTCACTTCAATATCTGGACACACAAATGGCTCAGGTCAGAAGGAAGACCATGAGAAGTCTGCTTGCTAAAATAGTTGGTTTGAGAAATGAAACAATACAATAAAGGAAATGTTAAGATCATTAGATATTTACTCACTGGACTGTAAAAAAAAAAAAAAAAAGCAGAACACTATATGCAATTAACAAAGTGGGACTAATCCCCAGGTGACACCTGTTACAATTTGATTGTAGTTATGACCTATGTGGAGCTTCACTGACTGATGACACCTGAAGACATATCTAAGTTTGTGTACATTTCCAAACAGAAGTTATTCCTACCAAATTACCAACAGCATTCTGAATTTTCAGGTACAGTGCTTCCAAAAATGGAGAGTTTGTTCCTCTATTCATTACTTCATGCATTATTACAAGTTTTAGGTTGAAAAAGATGAGTTAACTTAAAAACAATGCCATAATAACAACAATCTGAAAAGGTAACTTTTTAAAAACAACTCACAGGTTCCTAGAAGTAGAAGCATACCATCGACCGTAAATGGCTGAAAGATACCCTAATGTATGACTTAAAAATTCCCAGATACAAATTATATGTTTTGTAGATGAAAAATCTTTTTAAATTCAAAATAATGAGGAGAAAAATACATAGCCACTACTAAAGATTCAGAGAACTATAGCTTAAAAGGTTTTTGAAATCCATAAAACTTTTCAATAAAATAAAATAAAATTTAAAAAAGGTTACTTCAGTATCATTCTGGATGAAGAACTGACCTGCTTTTTCTTTTTTAGTGGGCCTTACAGCATGGAAGGCTTTCCTGTCTTTTGTATAGCTGTCCCAAGAATTTGACCTGTGAGGTCATGGAATCCAAGAAACCTGTATAGTGTCACTTTCCATGTTCCACTTCTTGACTGTCTACCTCGTTCTCAAACGCAACAGTTACTTTGAAGGCAAGTATCGAATATGCAGCTTCCATAGGCATTGTACCTTAAAAACAAGACAACCAAGAAAGTATCTCTTGTGGAAGATCAGGAACATTTAATAAAAATGTCATAGAATCATAGAATGCTTTGGGTTGGAAGGGAACTTAAAGATCATCTTGTTCCCACCCCTCTGCCACGGGCAGGGACACCTCCCACTAGACCGGGTTGATCAAAACCCCATCCAGCTTGGCCTTGAACACTTCCAAGGGAGTGTTGCTTTTCTGCCTGTAGCAGATCTACTGAAAATCAGGTAAGATATATTCTAAAATATGGTACATATTAAATGCTGCAAAAAAAAAGTTGGAAGTTGTGAGAGTAAAGAAAGAAAGAGAAGAAAGAGGGAGGCAAAAGTAAAGTTTACAAGTTGAAACTCAGAACTGAAAAACCTGAGTGTTGTAATCCACGTTTCAGTTTCCACTAATTGGTTTTGCATACTTACCTATGTAAGACAGAAAGCACAAGGCTTTGGTAGTTTGTACAATCATTTGAAAAATTTAAGGACAATGCTATTTATACTAAGTGATGCTTCTGCATACTGTTTCCCTGATGGCAATGCCTACTTCATGCTACTGCACTGATTGGTTCAGTGTTATCCTTTCTCATCAGTATCAGGCTCCCACCATTTTGCTTGTTCTTTCATACTGCTGTAGAAGATCATCAACAGCACTGTGCAACATGACTGCTAATGAGGCCTGCTTCACATAAAATAAAACGAAGTTATTTGTAGCCCAGATCAGTTCCGCTATTGAGATTCTGGTGCATCACCATAAAACAAACAAGCTGAAAAACCCAACCAGGCTGAGCAAAACAGAGATGGCAGGGGAGGGGTGGAAACGAATGACTGACAAAGATGAGGAGACAGGTGTGAATTGCTTTAATCCGGAATCACTTCAAAGGAAAGGATTCTGCTGTTTTAGACTGCAAGCCATGGTAAATGACACAAAACCTCTGAAGTGTAAGAAAACAAAAAGCCAGGACTGGGGAGATCAGAGGCAGAGTGCATTTGTAAACACAAAGAGTAAGTTATGTGAGGAGGTGAAAAAATCATGTAAGTAAACAGCACTGTTCTCTTACAGTTCTCCCACTGCGCGTGACTCGGGCAGTGCAGCAAATTCTGCAGCGACTGCAGAAAGAGTGCGGGATGAGAAGGCAGCTTATACAACTCAGAGGAGCAGAAGCAAATTAATAAATCTTTGGGACAAATAAAGAAATAGCTAGTCAAAGATCATAACCATAAAGCACAGAGTAAGCTAAGGATTATAGAGTTAGTGGCTAGAATCAAATTCAACACAATGTGTAAAGGCAATAAGGCAAGGGAAATACAATTCCAGGAAGTGAGAAGAGAAATGCTGAGCAACTTGCTGGGTATTTTTTTCCTGACACTAAACAAGGGCACTAATGAGGCCACATTTGAAATGTCGCATTGATTTTCTGTCTGATTCATTATCCTATAGATAAATATGACTTTATGGAAAAGCTACAGCTTTGGCAGACAGCTGGCTACATACATATCAGTAAAGTAAACAAGACCAGGAAATGGGCTGTAGCGCTAGCATGTGATTATTCACACTTTAACCCTCCTCATGCTTTCTGGCACTGTAATGTCCAGGAGTCCAGATGACTAATCAAGGCCCAGCATGACTTAGCACGGCTGTGCGATTCTGCCTCTCTTTCACTAAGAAAAATTGGTACACCTGTGGGAGAGTCTGTAAACTAAAACGATGGCAGATCAGAAAAGCAAAAATGCAGAAGTGGAATAGTTTAGGTAGTGAGCCTCGTTGCCTCTTCTGCAGATGTGTTTCACCCATTCCAACTTATTTACTCTCTCGCAGCCTATATACTTCCCTGATTTCCTGGGGAACCTTCTAGTTGTGTACAAGTTCCTTTCTGAGATCCCAAATTCCTGTCAGCCCTTTAAAAACCTTGCAAACGTCTCCACAGGGGGCATGGAGTTAACCTTCGTGCAGCAAAAGGAAAGTACTGCTTGAGCATCTGGCAAACAGGTTGTGAATACATCTGCTGGCATAAATTCCTGAACTATTGGTCCCTTAGCCAAAAATAAATAACTGCAAAACATATAGATAGACTTTAAGACTCAGAAATGTTTTTGGATGGATGAATTTAAAAGAATAGAAGAATATGTCATGGTCTTTGCAAGGATCTTCTTTGCTTTTACCGTGTAAAAGAAGCCTGACAGAAACGAACTAGAAGAAACTTTGCAATTGCATTAACCGAAAGACTATAAAATATATTGGTTTTAAGATTTAGATCACATAAGAAAAGGACACATAACAGTTAGAGACTTAATAAAATAACAGTTCTCTCCTCAGTCTATACACATAAATAATCTTTCTTTACATCATTTTTCTGATAAGAAAACTGTGTTTTGAAAATATGAGGGTCCGTGGGGTAGCACCATAATATATCTCTTAAGTGGTTGACATGAATTAGTCAAACACATAGTAAAACTGAAATGCAGAACATACTTGTCCATGGACCATTCAGCAGTGGACAGGAGTTTTTTAATGCCTTGTTGAGGATAGGATTAGTAAGGAAAAATAAAAAAAAAAGCCTGAAATCACACTCTGGAAAGTCTGCTTAGTAATTTCTTGAGCACAAAATAAAGACCAATGAGATTTGTCCCTGTGGAAACTGCTTTCATGGAGGCAATTACACATTCCAGGTAAATTCTAATTAAATTCCACTTGGACATGCATGAACTAATGCTCTGTACTGGGTAAATATCATCCAAGGATGATTATAAAGTCATCTATATAATAGATATAGAATAGATAATAGGCTATAAAAATATATTCTAATTACCTGTGTCTGGACTGATTGATTTTCTCTGTCTTTCTCTGACTTTACTGTCCATATTTGAATGATCCATATCTGAATGATATATATCCTTTGTTACTAGGAGACAAATTGAGTCTCTTTAATAAGAATATTAGAAATTTCCAGAAAGGAAAAGAAAAGGTAATGCAAAAAAAAAAATTCCTGTATTTAAACAATTTGAGATTTCCTTCTTGTACTACACTACAGCTTCTCCAGTAATATTATATCAGCTTTATTAATCCTTGGCAAGCTGACAAACCATGAAATTCAGCGTTATTTTCATGGTAAAGCCATGAAATCCTTCATCTGCTACCATGATCTATACAAGCCACTGTATAGAAGTATTAATTAATATTAGAGAAGTATGGAGTTATTTGAATCCCTTCCAGATTAGTTCCTGCAAGTATGAAAAAGAGATCAAGTTTATCCACATCATCTGCCCAGAGGGTGTGTCAAGGGGTACCTGCACCTGGCTTGTATCTAACTTTCTTCTATGGCCTTCAATGATAATGGCAAGTAACCTGTCACTTTCAGTCAGGCACCACCTAATGTTCCTGAATCAGATGACCTTTTTGAAGCTGCCATCTATCTCCTTGGCCCTGATGTGTTTAACAAAGTAGCATATCTGGCATAGTAATATCTCTGGCATACAACCACACTTTTTGTCGGTTTAACTCACATATCATCTATAAAATAGGTTCTGATAGTCAGTTGCAACGCAAATTATGCTACCTGTGGACACACTAATCCAAGGAGGACTTCAGCTTCCGATTTCCAGGTCTCTATTTGATCCCTTTCTTCTATCTCCACAGCATCAGCAGCAGTGGAGTGCTGTAGGCTATACGATGGCTCACTCCCAACAGCTCTGCTTTTAAACAGGGTCACTTCATAGAAGTAATGTGTAGAAGAGTATAAAGCAGCACAAACTCAAAACCTTAATTTCCTTTAAATTCTTACCACACTTAAATCTGGTGGAAAAGGGAGAGAATGTACGCAAGGAAAAGAAAAAAAAAAAAAGATACAATTTTAAAAAAGATGTGACTCTGTGGGGGAAATTTATATAGAAACACATTTCTAAAATAAAACGTTTCAGCTGGTTTTCCTCAAGAATGGAGGACCTAGTCTCAACTTCTTAGTTCTTTCTTCTTTTCTCAAGAAATACTACGTATTTGTTAGCTCCTATACCAGATTTTCTTTAAGAGTCTAACAAATCCTGAAAGCTTCATGACCTTTCTGCAGAAGTTTGATTTCCACCTCTGACATTCATGAGCAAATGCAGGTCCTTGCTCTAAAAATATATATAAATAAAGCTGGCCCATCGTGTTTAATTAGAAGAATGAATAAACCAACTGCGTACTATTTATTTTAAAATAAGAGATATCACAGATTCTTTTACAAGAGGAATACAGTGGTTCTTTTTCAGTTAACAATGGTTTAGACTTCAATTCATTAATGCCTGTAAGGGGATATATATCTCCACTTGGAATGTGCTGCAGCAGTATAAAGTATTATTACTAACCATATTACGAGAACTGCAACTCACATCCACATATGTAATATCACAAACTAAACCCGCTGCATATAATATTTATCTGGTAGAAATAAAAACACCACCTGGCTTTTCCTTACTACAGACATACCATAAGATACGTGACAGATCCATTTTTACAGCTTTTGAATTGATTGCTTGGTGTCCTTTTTCTCATTAAGCGGTGGCTTAAAGGCATACAATTAACATATGAAGTAATACTATTTTAGGAAAGACAGCACTGTGTCAGCCCAGAACAATACAGAGGTATCACTGCAGACACGGCGAAGTCCTGCCTTCATGTGAGACTAGGTAATCCTTGGGGCTGGTGTGATTCTCTAGCAGCCTACAGCCATCTTCCTCCCACCCTTGCTAACTACCAGCAGCCTTTTTTTTTTTTTACCTAATTCTGTTCACGACCCCAGAAGAGGTCTTTATCCCCAAACTGACTATCACCCTTTGGTCCCCTGATGGTACTCTCCAGCTCCCCTAAAACCATTGAATTGGTTAGGGCTAGAAATGAGGAATCTACTGTCTGTGGTGTGTGTAATTCTCTGCTTGCCAGGGAGATAAACAGGAGCTCTGAACTGTTCAATATGATCAGCCTGCAACAAGAAAAGGCCCATAACTAATAGGTTTTCTTAAAAACAAAGAAAGAAAAAAAAGAACAGCAAATTATCCCATCTCATCATTAAATTAGGGAAGGCAGGGCAGGGAGGAAGAGGAGGGAGAGATTGAATTCAAAATTTGAACTAAGATTTAGACATATTCCTGACTTATTTAAAATAGAGTATATGAGTGAAACTAATGTCACATTGATGAAAATAAGATACAACACCTTTGTACCTCTTTATTTGACTCTTGTTAAAAAAAGTTGACGTGAAAATTTGTAACTATAAACTGGTGATCTCAGTATCAACTTGCTGGTATCAAATCTAGACATCTTTCAGCCAGAGATGCTGGTGGTGTTGAGAACAATAGCTTTAACAGGAAAAATAAATAAAATATGTTTTTTACAATTAATATCTAAACAATTTGGACAGATACTTAGTTCAAATTTTTTTGGATTGAATTTAAGAACAACAGCACAGACTCTAAACGAAGCCTATCTCTGCCGCTCCAAGGGATTAATCATGAAATGCCAGAATGACTAATTTATCAGAACAACTACTCCAGCCATGCTATAACAGCTAATGCTTTTTTTAATATGTTGTTGCTGTTATACAAATGCAAGCCACTCATCAACTGTCTGTAACAATTTTTATGGATTTATTGCTTAATTAGGTTTGTACCTTTATTTGACAGGGGTTGTTGAGTATAGCATATACTCCTCTCAAATCAGTGTAGAAGTCTAAGTTAGTTTTTATGGGAGCCTATATTTAAGAGCAATTTAGCAATAAAATAAAATGTCTTAACTCACTTCAGGGAGTCTTAATATGGCCTATTATAACAAGTAGCTATTTACGCGTTTCCATCATTTTTCCAGATTTAAAAAGATATGATTTTACACAGCAAATGATTATTTTTATCCCTCAAAACCCCTTCTGCTCCTTCTCTGTGATGCTGTGGTTAAGTAACAACGTTGAATTTAGGGTAACTTCCACAGGAAAAAACAATGGGTACCATGAATGTAACAACCCGATTTCTCTTCTGGGCCAAGCAGAACGGTAATGCTCTTTATCAGCTGACTTCTAACCCAATCTCTGACTTCAGAGGTTAACCATAATTAAGCAAAAGAAATATTTTTGCAAATATGTACGAAGAGCAGAGAGAATGATCCAGATCAGTATCTGTAGTGGAACAAAATTATCCCTAATTAGTTGGACTGGCTTTTTCTTGTGTGGAATTTAACTGTGTCTTGATAATTGGATGTCCAGCAGAAACAAGAGTTAGACACTGAGCCCAATTCTACTTTAGATACTCAACATGTATTCACAGAATCATAGAATCATAGGGTTGGAAGGGACCTTAGTAGATCATCTAGTCCAACCCCCCTGCCAGAGCAGGGCCACCTTAGAGCAGGTTACACAGGAACGCGTCCAGGCGGGTTTTGAATGTCTCCAGAGATGGAGACTCCACCACCTCCCTGGGCAGCCTGTGCCAGTGCTCTGCCACCCTCAAGGTAAAGAAGTTCCTCCTCATGTTTAGGTGGAACTTCCTATGCTCAAGTTTGTGCCCATTACCCCTTGTCCTATCACTGGGCACCACCGAGAAGAGCCTGGCCCCATCCTCCTGACACCCACCCTTCAAGTATTTATAAGTGTTAATTAGGTCCCCCCTCAGACGCCTCTTTTCCAGGCTAAAGAGACCTAATTCCCTTAATCTATCTTCATAGGAGAGGTGCTCCAGTCCCTTAATCATCTTAGTAGCCCTANATTAGTTGTACTGGCTTTTTCTTGTGTGGAATTTAACTGTGTCTTGATAATTGGATGTCCAGCAGAAACAAGAGTTAGACACTGAGCCCAATTCTACTTTAGATACTCAACATGTATTGCTACACTGAAGTAAACAGGGTACAAATTTAACCTCCAGTGATGTCACTGCTCTCCCACCTGTGCAAATTCCTGCTTGCCACATGGTAAGATCGTGTTTTTCAGTTTCTCAAAAAGATTCTGCAGCTAGTTTAGTGTCAGCCCAGTGTATTGCCATGGGAGAATTGCCGGCATTTCTCACTCAGCCGACATGCCTGCAATGTGAGCACAGAAAAAGAGGTCTCATAAGCATTTCCAAGTCTCATGGAGTTACTCTAGCCAATGTGATATTTCTGGCTGGTAAAATAGTGTACTTCTCACATGAATTTTATTGACCTTGGCATTTACAAGGAGAAATACAGATAATAAAGTTACGGAGGATATGAAAACTATGAGGCAGAAACACAAGGATTAATGACAAACTGTGGCAAGTCTTCAAAGTGCTCTGAGGTCTCTGGTGCTTAGAATGCGATCCAATCCTGCTGAGGGCACAGCAAAATGCTTATGCCTCAATGCAACTTTGCTTGGAAAGCTTAAAATATTTTTTTCTGCTTTCTTTAGCATGGGTATGAATTCCCAATTTCAATGTCTATAATAATTTTTTTTTAAACTGGGTAAGAAACAAAAGAACCAAATAAACTAATTTAAATAATTTTACACTTAAAAAAAAAAAAAACCACAATGAAAATGCTTTGAAATCTCCAGCCTAAAAGAAAAGATTTATATAAAGCCAGGAGAGGTAGTGAGCAGTTTCGGTGCAAAACAAACGGGAATAGTTTTCAGCACACATCTAATATCTGGCGATAGGAATAGCTGAAAAGAGGGAAGAATGGTCATAACTACACCTGAACAAATATTTGTGGGAATAAAGTTATGGGCCTACAAAATAGGTAACCAGGATGAAAACTCATTAAATTTCAAACAGATTGTTTCTTAAGTTTCTTCAGATAGAGAGAGGTTCTTGGGAAACAGAAACATTTAGAAAATTGCTATTGGTATGCAAACATTAGGGATTGCAAAGTGCTAAGGAAATAAGAATGAAAGAAGTCATACATTCCACCTCAGAAGCAGTACACAATTGAAAAGATTGAATGGGAAAACTTGCAAGTAACAAGGATTTCAGAATAACCTACAACAGGCTTATGGTGGGCAATCTTGCCTACAACAGGACAAAATGACTTCCATTATAGTCCTACTGGACTAGGGGTTATAAAATGGTATTTGACTGAAATTGTGATACTAGTCTGGGCTGTCTCTCCCCTTGGAAACCAGATTTGAGAGCAATATTTTCATTGATCTGCTGATAAAGATTTCCAAAAGTAAGCTGGACCAATATAACAACAACCTGTTAGGGTCTAGGCTGTATTTCTGTCTCCATAAGGAGAGAATCCTGGAATTATGAAAGCAAAGACCTGGTTATTTCACTCTCTTGTAACCTCCCCTCCTGGAAGCTTCTAGTGCTCTTCTCCTAAAACTGTACATAACAGGCAAGACATTTTTTCTCCCCCATGCCAGCCATTGTTTCTTCCATGCCTGCCATACTCTGTTTTCTACATCCACCCCCAGGCATGGACAAGAAAGCACAAAGAAAGGAGAGATGTTGGCCAATGCACAGGCAGCAGTGTCACAGTATGCACACAGGTTTGATGGACAGAGATTATGGCCTAACATCTTTCCCTCAACCGAGGATCTGTTGTAACGTAGGATGTTATTTGTCTTCAGCAAAATTATTCCAGTGCATGAATTTAGTATGGAGGTGTTGCAGAAAAAAATAGGCTATGTTAGCATAATGACTGTACAAACCAGGTTGAGCTTAGTGTTGCTACTGCTAAAGGGGACTAACACTCACTTTAGTTTCACCAGTATTATTTTTCCACATTCAAAATCTGGTATTCAGTATCCTTTATCATTTTGTGTGGAGTCCTTTGAAGATGCAATAGATTTCAGAGCCTTCAGATTTTTTTTCTTTCTTAATAATCTCAGTTTCATTAACAACCTTGCAATTGGCACTGATGCTTGATAATTGTAAAAGCTTTTACACAGAGGTGATTAAGTTTTGGCCTATATAAGGGCATTAGAAAGAAATAATACCTGGAGCTTACCTCTGTTAGAAGTGTTCACTGAAAGGACGTGGACTTTTAAGTCTATATCATAGGACATGATCACATCAAGACTAAAATCCTAATAAAATAAGATTTTTAAATTTTAAAAGATCAGTAAAAACAAACATCTTTAAAGAGAGAATGTCAGCAATTTAAAATAGATGGAGGCCTGCTTAGTACCCATTCAAACACAGAAGTGCTGCACAACTTTCAAACCACATCTTAGTTACTTATGCAGAACTCCCTCATGTTATTTGCAGCATAGAGGGAAAAATATAAGAGAATCATCAGTGAAATTAGAATTGTTTTCTAATGATGGAATGTCCATGTGCAAGTAGTTATTCACTAGAATTTGTTTGTTGGGACATACATATTTTTTATTTTTAATTTTTTAATTTGCAGATTGTTGACAGTTTTATATGGAATCTGCCCATCACAATTGCTCAGGTAGATACATAAAACTGTGTAACATTACTTCTAGTTCTTGACTGGACAAGTGCAATTACAGAGGTGATGAAACACTGAATCCATTGAATGGAGAAAACAGACAAATGGCATTAGAAATTAAAAAAAAAAAAAATATCTCTTTCCCATTGTGGTTCTTGCTTGAGGCAGGTTTCATTGAAAAATTAGACTATTGCAAAATTTATTGACTACGTTAGAACTTTACATTTAATTTTGTCTCATCACATTCATATAAAGTAATTCCTCATGTCTGGTCTTAACTGCAACGATGAAGCTAGATGCTTGTGTGATTTATTTGGTTGTCTAAACTCTGGCATAGAGAACAAGGGCTTTGGAGCCCTTGTGCCCCACATTTTATATTGTTTCAGTACGTATGATTTAAAAATAAAATATCTGTTGCACATGAAAGTTTAAAATTTACCCTCTATGATCATATCTTTTTTTCAAAATTTATTGGCAAGCATATGTAAATTTGGAGCAAATATACCTAAAGTACATGGATCATTTTTGTGAATATTTCCAGACAAGGTTTTATGTTAGGGGCTGAACACTGACTTATTCTTTCAGGGATATCCTTTCTGATCTGCCAGGCCTCAGCATTCTGCTTTCAAAACTCCCTCAGGGTCTATCCTACACACTTGACCCAGCTTATTTGTGAAGCCATAATATTTTATGCTCAGCTCCTAGATCTCTTTAAGCCAGAAGGGACCTCTCTGGCTGTTTCATCTGTCTGCCCACATAACACAACCACAGAAGCCTCCACCCGTAATTTCTGCTTTAAGCCCATTGCTTTCATCTGAATGGTAACTTCTCTTTTATAGAAGATACAAAATCCTGAAAGCCAAAGTAGGCTGTAAAAGTGGGCATTTGTCAATGATGGTTAAAGCCCCTGGCTCTCTTTAGCCTCAAGCAAATTATTTAATCAGAGGATCCCAGCATTGCAGCTGTTCTCTAGGAACAACCTTATTTTCTGTCACTTACTACATAATCCAGAATTTGCTGTTCCTTCTCTCACACTGCTTGAATACTTTCCACTGGAAGCATTTTAATTCACCTTGTGGCAAGCAATAAACACCTTTATACCAATTCTCATCGTGGGTTCTGTCTGGCGTGGCAGGAAGTAACATACAAGGAGAACTTTCTTTCTGCAATGCCCATCACTTTCTCAAGGGGCAGAAAGCTCCTCTTGATCTTCAAATACTCCCTCTGGTATCAGGGTGGGAAGGGGTGGGTAACTAACATGGGTCCCCAGTGATTTATGTGGTATACCTCTGCACTCTATGCCTATGGGGCTACTCTTTGTCTACCTGGCAGGAGTCTTTGTTTTGCCTTCAGAATGAGTGGAAAGAGCAATGCCACCAAGCAAAGAGGCTGGAACTGGCAACATGGCAAGTATAGCTGGTTCATCTATACTGCAAAAGAGAGTTTTTACTCTGCCATGAGTTGAATGCTCTGGCTATTGTCCTAAATTACTTTTAGAAATGTTAAGAGTCATCACAGCCTTCAAAAGGATAATGACTGTCCTAAATTCTCACCTTCCTTTTTTTCCACTCATGAGATTATTTACATGATTATGGCATTTAGCATTTGACTTGGTCATATACTAAAGGACCATATCTTTGTATAAGAGGAACAGAGAGAAAATAGAGCAATCTAGAGCATGGTTTTACACTAGCAAGAATGAAAACACATGCAAGCCTGATGAGTTTCACTTACCCCGCAGTATGGTTTTATCTCACAGTGTTTCTACAATATACTTGAGCCACACCTGTGATTTCACACACCATCCCTAGAGACTTGAAAGGTATCAAAGACAATATTCTGTGATGTTTCACTTTCTTCAGTTTGAATTTCTCATTCAGGTAACGCACAAATCATCCTTCTAGAAAGGATAATTGTTGTCTATAACCTCTGTTATAAATGTCACCTATTATGTCATCTACCAAGGTCATCTGTAATTCATAAAACTGTACAAGATTCAAACAGGAAGCAAGACCTGTCTGTACCAAGTTCCTTAAAAGTATGTTAAGAAGTCCGTATCTCCAAATAGCTCATGGACAGAAGGGGTTATAAACCTAAAGGCAGCATGAATAAGAACAGCTATAAAATAGAGGACCATCAGGTAAAACAGTGAAGTATACTTGTAATATGTTCACAAGTAGATGTGACGTCAGACATGATTAATTAATGACTGGATTTCAAAACACTTCAAGGTTTTCGGATGAAGTGAGCTATAGCTTTAAAGAACATGTCCATTATCAAGTGTTGAAAATCTGTAGGCAAGAAAAAGTAGTGCCATCTACAAAATAAGCAATTTTATCACTAATTTAGGGAAAGATATGTAAAACTGTAAGAGTAGATCAGATGTCTATTTTATTCTATGCCTTAGAAAGATTATTTCAGGAATGATAGATCTGGGAAAACCACATCTTAATGTTTACACTGCTTGTTATAAGTACAGCATTGATAATATCATTCCTTGCTTACAGTTGTTGACATGTTTACACAGTTCATTGTGATGTTCTGGAAAATCTCTCAAAAAGCAAACTAAAGAGCTTAAACAAACACACATCAGAGTCAAGGAAATTATGAAAACATTTTGTGGTTGTGTTTTAGGGGCTTGGGGGTTATTTTTCTGCAGGAGAAATCATCTGCTTTTTGTCAGATATGTAATGAGCAGATTCACAGTAAGAGTAAGATAAAAATCTTTCTAATCTAACAACTAAAGAATACCCTTGATAATAACTGAACAACTGTTAATGAATTCATTAGCATAGAACAAAGGAAAATAATAGCCTCATTTAGCAATTTCACACATTATTTCTGTTCGTATTCAGCAACCTTTTAAAATGTATATAAATGAAAAGCAAATCCTGAATTTTAAGCAATATATGAATAAAGAGCATGACATTAAAAAGTGTTAAAATACAACCTTATTCAAAGATGCATCCAGCTAGTCTCTTGGTATGTTAGTAAATAAATCAGTAGTGATGGAAGAAGAGTCCCAAAGAGCCCACGCTTGGCATTTGGAATACATTTTTTAAAATCCAATTTTGTATTTGAAATGTTTTCTTTGGGTCATGGCACAGACAGTATCTAAGAGTCTTTTAATGATGTAAGACTGAGGCCTTCTTGCAACTGAAATGGAATCTGATGATGGTGGAGTGGTACCTCGCTGAAGGGAATTGAGCAGTCTGGGCCAAATAATGCTGCATTGTGTGGATACCACTCACTCATACAGGTTTATCTAACTACAGAATCCCATTTCACTTAATTCACATAGCAATGAGAAGTGAGTGGACAGTCCTGCCCTTTGTATTACACAGCAAACCGCATTTCATGTCCACTTTGTTTATCTTTCTCAAATTTTACCACATGTCTATTTCATTATTTTTCCTTATAATGTCGTACTTATGAGCGGTAGGACCCCAATTATCTTGAGTAACTAATGAAAGTGCTTTTGTTTTGAAGTATCTTGAGATACGCCATTTTGTTGATGTTATTATGGAAGTTCCAGTTTGTTCCTGTGATCTTATTAACAGCATCCAATCAGTAGACACAATTATGTGGGATCTTTCCCCAGCCCTCAAGTGGGAAGCATCACTGTCAGGGCTTTCCTAAATGCAGTGGCCAGACGTTATGATCAATAAGGAACGAGGCGAAATCGACTGCTTGTCAATGGCATACCTGAGTAGTCTATGCCAAGGTTTAGAAAATAAATAGAAAATAAAGTAGCATGACTCTTCCAAAGAATACCAGAAAATGTTTATACTTCATCTTTTACTCTAATTCAGGGGCTATAAAAGGTCAGCAGCCTGTTTGCACATGGGAAGCACTTTTGTTTTGTTAGTATCCTTTAAATATTGCAGGGTCTTAAGGTGCTTTTTTCCTATTGGTAAGGTGCTATTTTCTCTCTCCAATAAAGATTAAGGACAAAATATCTGAAAGTTTAGATTTAATTATCATTCAAGCTCGAGGGAAAAAGATGCTTCTCCTTTTAAAGGTGTCCTAATTAGGGATGACATTTTCAGTAGAATTTACAAATGTATTTGTATATGCAGACATGTATGCATATAAATATATGCATATGCACTCCACACACAGGTGCTGTGCATATCAAACAATGTTGTCATATAATTATAAGTATACACAGATGTACATGACAGGATCATTTGCTTTGCCCAACAAAGAGTATTAAAGACATAAAGGTGTAAAGAGTGAAAATGTGTGCCTATTCATCTGGTGGCCAGCATGCATCCATCATTTCAGTAATTCAAAGAAAAAAAAAAAGAAAAAATTCTCCTTTCCTCCAGAAGTAGCAATATAATTGGTCTGCCCTGAATACAGATACCTGGCAATACAAGGCAGCTGTAGAGGACGTATTCACTCTTCCAGAGGGCTACAAAGGTCAGAGATATAGTAATTTCATCTGAACCAGGCAGTAGCTAGGAAATCTTAGACTTGCCTTAAGTGAAGCAAGCTGTAATTTTTACTCATCCCCTCTCCTCCACTGAGGTGTGTGCTTGTGCATAACAAGTAAGGCACAGGATTAAGTTTGGGTTTTTTCTAATAATGGAGCTGTGTCTCTTTATGAATCTCTGCTTTTTCCTGTGTTGGACTGACTGTCATGAAGAAAGCTTATCATGGAAAAGTGTTAGTCTTTTGTAACCTTTCATAATCTTAAAATGTGTTTTAGAAAAGATTATTCCGAAAGGCAAGTTTCTATTATCATGCTAAGAAACCAAATTTTTACCATGTTTGACCTCATGATAAGGAATGTGAAACATGGGAATAAGAAAAATTTACCATGAAATACTGCTCCCAGAGAAATGCACAGTGGTTTTACATCTGAAAGCACAATTTGGAAAGCCAGACTGCTTCATCTTGCTTTGGAAAACCAAAATTGAGATTCCTGTAAAACAAAGCAGCAGTCAGATAAGTGAGAATAAAGATACTGATTCTCTTGTACCTCTGAATGACTTCAATACAATTTTGTAGCAAAATGCTACTAGTGAATCAGGCAGATTAATTGCATGTGTATGTACACACAGAGCTTATTGGCTGGACAAAAAGAACGAACAAATTATTTGAAACGCATCTTTTGCTTTGTATCTGTGTGAAACACCAGTCTTCACAGAACTAAAATTTTGGGTGTAAACTGCCAGAATTCTTCACATAAATTATTCATACTAGATAATTTCGTTGGCTCTGATACCAAGAACAAATGACACACTTTAAATATCCTGCAGCATTGTATGAGCCAAAAGAGTGACTCTTCCAGCAACAAAATCACTGATAGTCTCCTAAAGACTTCTTGGCTAGCCTCTTAATGCTATTCCCACCAGTACATCCTTTGAGAGAGGATGCCAGCTTTGACTGGACAGGTCACCGGTTGGCGACTAATCATCGCACCTCAGCCCAAATTGTGGATTTCTCTCAAGTCTGTTTTAAGCAGCCTTGTCCAGAAGGCTCGTGCTGTCATCCAACATGTGCAATGAAGCAAACGATAAAAGGATGGTACAACCAGACCAAGTGATGAGCAGAGGGCAATTTGTACTAACGGAGAGTATTTGTGGCAGATGCTGGAAGCTTGTCTCTGTCCCCCAGTAAATCAGAAGATATGGTTGGAGAAACAAAATTTGATTCTCAACAGAATGTTCCTGGAAATAGTGAAAAGGTCAGTCTTCTCCTCCTCTAGCTACTTTTTTTTTTTTTAATTTCCTACAGTCCTTAAGATCTCAGCTCAGAAGTATCAAACATTTTTGCTTGTCATTTTATACTTCCAAAATTTCAGCTTGCTGCATTCCCACAGGCAACACTTCCAACTTGATCTCAGCTCTTGCTATCATTAGTAAGGACAGAAGTGTTTCAGCTAAGAAAAGGACTGCCAGTTTGCAGCCACATCTTAACAGAGGCCAAAACTGGGGTTTTGGCTAGTAAAAGGCTTTTTTATTTCTGACACAAAGTGTACTTCAGATCCAGAATAAAAGCCTGTCCTAGCTTCTTCAAGATGGCTTCTTCTGGTGAAGTAAAATCCTGAAGTCAGTAGTAAAACTCACATTTATTCTAATGGGACGAAGATAAAGAGTGCTGAAAGTATCATAAGTAAATACACTCTTCTAAGGTTTCCCTTCAGCACAGGAGGGTTAAGCTGCTCAGATGAGTATTCAAATGGGACTGACTGCCTAGCTGGATGAAATCTAAACATTGATTCTCTGTGGAGGAAAAAAATATAATAGGACAAGTTCATACACTTGTCTCTAGATTGAATAAGGTACAATATTACCAGAGGGCCGTGCTGCCATCCAGCATGGCCTGGACAGGCTGGATTCCTGGGCAGAGAAGAACCTAATGAGATTCAACAAAAGCAAGTGCAAGGTCATGCACCTGGGGAGGAAGAATGCTAAACACCAGTATAGGTTAGGGGTAGACCTGCTGGGAAGTAGTTCTGAGGAGAAAGATGTGGGGGTCCTGGTAGACAGTAGATTATCCATGAGCAAGCAATGTGCCCTTGTTGCCAAAAAGGCCAATGGAATCCTGGGCTGCATAGGGAAGAGTGTGGCCAGCAGGTCAAGGGAGGTCATTCTCCCCTTCTACTCATCTATGCATTGGTGAGGCCACAGCTGGAGTACTGTGTCCAGTTCTGGGCTCCCCAGTTCAAGAGAGACAGGGAACTACTAGAGAGAGTCCAGCATAGGGCAACAAAGATGATTGAGGGATTGGAGCATCTCCCTTATGAGAAAAGGCAGAGAGCGCTGGGACTCTTTAGCCTGGAGAAGAGAAGGCTGAGGGGAGACCTTAATTAATGTTTACAAGTATCTAGAGGGTAGGTTGAAGGAGGATGGAGCCAGACTCTTTTCAATGGTTCCCAGTGACAGGACGAGGGGCAATGGGCACAAATGGAACGTAGAACGTTCTGATTGAATATGAGGAAAAAGTTCTTTATGGTGAGGGTGGCAGAGCACTGGAACAGGCTCCCCAGGGAGGTTGTGGAGTCCCCTTCTCTGGAGACTTTCAAGACGCACCTGGATGCAGTCCTGAGTAATGTGCTCTGGGCAATCCTGCTTTGGCAGGGGAGTTGGACTAGATGATCTCTAGAGGTCCCTTCCAGCTCTAAAGATTCCGTGATTCCATGATTACAATGAGGTGATACATAGTGGCTGAAACTCCACTCCTATGAGGTGCAAGGATAATGAAGATTCATGAAGTAGCATGGTATTAAGTATTAATCAAGGTTAATAAAACTGATTCCACTGTACAGATACAAATGATAAAGAAATTTAGGTGGAATGTATTTTCTCCTCGTTAGAACTCACATTAATCTCTGCATTTTTGGGGAAAAAACCCCATAATAATATGTGGCTATCAATAAACTAACTATATAAAAATGAACAAGAAGCAACTGTTAGTGAACTTTCAAAGAATGTTTTCCAAAGTATTTATGTTTGGCAGATCACCAGACACCTACAGCCATCAACTAACACTGAGAAACTGCCAACATCAAGCTTTAAGAATGAAACAGCCCAAATACACCAAACTGTTCTTTGAAGGTTTATTAAACTTTAAATAAGATCACTGGAATTTTTTTTTTGTTTTTTGATCCTTTCTGTGTCATGCTCCCAGATAAACGTAAAACTCCACCTCTGAAAGGCAGGTTTACTAAACAGCCCTGCTCCAGAAAGTTAGTTGTGCAAATTACTCTACTGTGTGTCCATGCAGCAATTGTGACTGTATTTGACCCGGAAGAGGCCGCCTATTTCTAAATGCACCTGCATGTCAGGGAGGTTGAACATAAGAGGCATAAGACCTTCTCTCTCTAGCTCTCTCTTTTTCCCTTGACTTTCTCTAGAGCTGTGTAAACTTCCTCAGTGAAGTGGATAATCTCAAATGAGAGCTAATATCCTCTTTTGCATCTGGTTGCGTATATTTATGATGTGGTGTCCTGTCTTCCTCCTGCCTCAAGAAAAAAACAGCAACTCTGCAAGCCTAACTGGTACATAAATCTAATGTGCTGAAATGAAAGCCTGTCGTGTGAGGACTCGTCAAGAAAAGCTGATCCCGCTGAAGGGATTGAGAGTGTGCACTGCCCTGCTACTCATTGAGAGCATGCCCTGTCCTGCAACAAGAGAATCATAAGGGACATTTTAGGTTTGCACAGGAAACATTGCTTTCTGTTGATTTAAGGCCGGGTTTACCTTAAGGCAGGGCTATCTGTAGGTAAACTGCATTCAGTCTGATAAGGCTCTTGCGTTGCTGAAGAGCCTCCCGTGTTTCTCTCGTTTCCTGCAGACTGTCAGACTACGCTTGCAGGGCACTGTTGCTGCATTTCATGGATGAAGAGAGAGCATACAGAACTAAACCTGGCAACGCTAGCGGTGGCGTCTTGCTTCCCACTGGTCAGACTTTAGTGAAATTACCAGATCTCCATCAAATCATTCTGTGCCCTCAGTTAAAGTTAATTGCAAACCTTTGTCCAAGAATGCAGATTATACCCCAATGCTATCATAATGGTCTTGTACTGGCATCTAAAATTAATGATAATATATCATGTTCAGCGATTGAAAATTTTAATATTACCATGGTAACAGTTACACGCCTTTTCAGAACCACTAATTGCTACATCTACGTGGTTTGTTATCTATTCTCTTGAATTTAATTTTTTAATTTTATTTTTCAGCACTTTGCATACAGATCCTGAGATCTGATTGAAGTGCAAAACATTCATTTCTGTATGTGCAGTCATTAAGAAGTCCCTCCTTTTATTCCACATAAAATCTTATCTCTGTATGAATCAGTGCCAAAATTAATGTTAAGCTCATTGTGATTTTTAATTTCAGTGCTAGTCTAATTATGCAGAGAATGCTGGCCTTTCTGAAGTATGGCTTAAATTACAGAGTGAAAAGTGATGACCGACAAGACTTTGGATGAGGGAAAAAATAATATGTAAAATATCAGAAAGCAAACATACTGCTTTGGAAGTTTATTTGTTTGGACACTATAGCCTAGAATTCATTTAATCACTTGTACCTTAATATTGGCTGGCTATGCTAAAAAAAATGAAAACTTTTGGCTGCTTCTCAAATGAAGCGAGAACATTCCAACATTCATTTTCAGCCAATTTGGTCTGCGTCTCTTGGAGGTACAGAGATTATCCAGGACTGTAAAATCTGTTTGCAATGAAGTAATATTCGTGTTAATGAGAATCAGCCCAATGTGACTGGAGAAAATAACTTTATAAATGTGCACAGTTTGGTATTATGAATTTCAGTAATGGCAAAGTAACACTGAAAAACTTTCCTTAGGAAAAACTAGGTTAGATCTCACTAGCAAAGTAAAGACTGTGTTAAAGAGCATCTCCATAGTGTAAGAACTACATACTCTGTATTACTAGAAGCGAGAAAAACATCAGCGAAATAAATTACTCTGTAAGATGCTGCCCCTCCAAGCAGTTCAGATGTATGAGTGGATTAGAAATTTAAGACCTGTTGGCTTAAAGCCATCTCTTATTTTCAATAAATTGGATAGAAACAGAAGGCAGTTTCACCTTTCACTAACCTTCTACAACATTTCTTGCCCTCTCTTGCAACTTCAGTCAGTGAGCCTTCTGCTGGCTACTGTAAATCATCCAACTTTCCGCATTCATTTTCAGAAGAACTCTTAAAAATCATACCTTTCATCAACCACTGCATCATCACACATGTTATTTCAGTGCTTAACTACCCTTATGAACCAGAACATGTTACTAAAAGCCACTAGACCATTTAAAAAATGAGTAATTTAAAGGAAAGCTATAAGATAGTCACTCAGTAAAGGCTCTTATTTGTTTAATTGAGAGATTTCCTTATTTTGCATGTTGTTGGGGTACAGAAATCAAATTCAGTTCGAGAATAAGTTATAATGTAAGTAAAGTGATAAAGTAATAATGAAAACAAAGCATTTCAAGTCACAACATGTAATAGTATTGATCAGGTGGTTAGACAGACCTATGGATTTTATTGCCAGTTATGTTCCTAACCATCATTTATCTTTAGAAGTGAGATTGTTTTATTATTCTATATTCTGGCTATAATGGTTTGCTCTTTACTTTTTTTAATGCATTCTCAGTTTTTTATTGACATATACAATGCATCCAGTGGCTTTCTTAATTTCTTCCTAGTATTCGTTTTTTTCCTAGGGACTTCTGGAACATTCATATGGTGCTTTCTATGACCCTCAAACTTCTTAATTAGACTCATATTTAGAAAATACTTCAGGCGTGATTGATTAGGATTTTCACCTTTACAAGAGTGTTGTGATTTGATAAAGATAGAATATGTTGACACAGAAATAAGAAATGGAAATTAACCCATTAGATGTTGTTATCTGGCAAAGAGAAGTTACCTTTATACATATCAAATATGTAGCTTCTCCTCTCATTCTCATTAGATGGTCAGCATTTTCTTATGTTAAAATTTTTGTGACTAAAATGTCAAATAAGTAACTTTCATGTCTTATAGCTGTGTATTAACCACAAATGATTAAAAAACAAATTATATTACTTAATCAGTTAAGTATTAATAAAAGAATAGCTACCGTGAGATGGTGTGGTTCATTGGACAGATGAGATGGAAAGTGAGAGAAGAACATATAAAAAATAAATGAAACATACGAAACAGCCCTCAAAGTACACATGGAATCAAAAAGCATGATAAATAAAGCTGTGTGAGAAAACCAAGCAAATTCAAGGTAGTCATCTAAAGCTAAGAACAGATATTGTGTTAAACATATGAAAACAAGAAGGACACTAAATAGAATTAAAGAAAGAGAAACAGTTTCTGAAAGGACTCACTTTGATGTCTAGAAGGTGCTGTTGAGGGACTGGTACTTTCTGTGATTGGAAATATGTTCAAGAAACTAAAATTTGACATTGCCCTCTCCACTCCCTCTCATATATTTCTGCCAGTTTGTTCATATACCTGTAGCAGATTCCCTTTTGGCCTTGGAAACACTAATTAATGTAAATTCTTCAAAAAGGAGTATACAGCACTAGACACTTCAATAAGGTTATCCCTCTACAGAAGAAATTTCTTAATTTTTCTCCCCTCACAATCATACCCAACATCCTGGCCACTCAGCAATCTAGTCCACCTCAATAGTGTGCAAGAAGGTTATGAATATACATTTAATTTGATATATGAAACTCACAAAATGTCATGACTAACCTGGCTTATGTTAAATACCAAAATAACCAGTAAGTTCTGCCTGTCTTCTCTCCAGTGGAAGGGTAGCTTTCTTCTGCTTGGCCCGCAAGTTTACACAGAGTTTTAAGACTTCTACCCTTCCTTCAAATATGAAAAAAACCCTGCAAATAGGTCCAAAAATTTTTTGAAGGAGAGGGAAATTTCATGAAAAAGGTGGATGGACATCCTGCCAGCACTACGACAATAAATATTACTCCTTTAGGAAATCAAGGTTAAAAATATTAAAGGACACACAAAATTTAGAGGGAGTAATCTCCCCAGTGTTTTCCTGCACCTGGTTTAAGGTTCTGTTGTTCAGCCTGTGGAACGGATCAGGTATGTGGAGCTGAAGAGAAACACTACATACGCAAAATTATCAGTTAAAATAACCTTAATGCTGAGTATGGCTTTTTTTTTTTTTTTTTTTTGCTATACAGCTGCAATTTCTATTCCTGTTGGGTTAATTTGTTGTTTGGAAATATTTTTTGCATGAATGAGCATTTTGCTAGTAGAGAATGATTATGCCCTAGAGCTCTGCCTCTTTGCATTTCATCATATTATGTAAGTACTTCATGTCTATAAAAGCTCTCTTCTCATGCAGTGTGTATGTATCTCAACCCCTCGAGGACACAGCTCCCTCCATTGCTGACAGCTTTTTACCATTTTCACCATGTGTCCTTCCCTCTTTTCCATTTAAGCTGGGAATAAGACCTACCTTTTCCTTCTAGCCTTGTCGTCCATTCGAAAGGTGAGCAGGACTGCTTGGAAAATTTCCTTGAATTTGTTTAGTAGTTTTGTTGCTTCTGCTGCCTTATTAAGACGAAGAAATTTTCTTGGCAAGACAAGTATTTTGAGGATGAGAGTCGAGTCATGTAATAAATGAGCAAAGACAGCATTAAGTCCAGCACTTATTATAAGGCATTACAAATAAAACAATGCTAATAGTTCAAAACTTCTAGCAAACAGAAAAATTTTATTTTGCCTTCTCTCAAATTTAGAAGCCATCAAGGGGGAAAAGTGGATATAAGAAAGTAATAAAATCTACCATTAAAAAGCAAGTGGAGATGCACATTCATTAAGAAAACAACATCGCCTGAAACATTCTAGGAAGTAAACTATGATTCACTTGACAGTGTTGTCTCACAAATACATAAAGACAGTTAATGAATGGGTTTAGTTGTCTGGTTTCAGGACATTTTTAACCACTAACTATTTACTAATAACTCAGTGCTGGAAGAGATCACATTGCCGGTGGCATAAATCAAAATCTAGTTATGAAGAATATTTTCAATATGCTACCCATTACATGAAATCAAAATTATAACTCTGCTTTCTTCAGACTACACCTCTGCATTCAGCCACAAAATATAAGCACAACCCAAAATTAAATTTAAAAATTTATTGGGCTGCCAACTTCCTATTTATGAGGATTTTGACATACAGAATGAGAGAGAGCACACAAGCAGTTGTGACAGCACCTGGGTCTTTTGCCACAGTTAGTTTTCATCCAAGGGGGAAGAACATGGAAGAGAAAACAATATTCATCTATGCATTTAACTCATATGTACTAGTTTTTTCTTCACAAACAGAGGTGGCACTTGGATGAGAAAAGTAGCTCAAAGTAGCAGACTGTAAATATATGGGTGATAACAGCTGTTTTAGGAGATTCTCAGAGATGGAGTTAGGAAGAAAGCTGCTCTCAGCTCCAGGGAACTGGGCAGTCTAAGAGACAGATCTGACTCCTCCCCTTTAGCTCTTTTGAGGGGACAGAGAAGGGATATAGACCGATGTTTTTCCATTCCTCTTGTAGTTGCTCATTAACACAGCAAATATGCTCATTTCCCTCCTTCCCCTCCACAGTCACAGCTGGGTCAGAGTCTGAGGAAAATGAGCCAGAGTGTGAAGGCAGCCACTTATATGAGATATTGTCTATGCAGGGCAAAAATCTGAGCTTTATGTAATCCATACAGGGGGTAAAAATCTGGATGAACTGAAAATGTTGTAACACCATGTCTCTGCAGAAAAGCTTCATCATGAGAATCACGAAAGCACAATCTATGTGAAAACACAAATGTAGAGGGAACGGGTTGATGGAAATGGAGACAGGCATACCGCAAGTGTCAAACGGGATTAGCACTGCAGCTACTCCGATAACACGCCTGCAGGAATTATCAGTATCAGCAGCCTCCCATAACTCCCCCTGCAACCATCCCTAGAAGATACCTCTTGGCAATGCGCAACAGTTCAGGTTTGTTCTAGGATCTAACTGTTGTTATTTTTGAAGGTATTAATTTGCAAAGAACCCCTCCAACAGGCTCCTTATGTCACGCCAGCACCACAGCCCAAAGGATGCCAGGCCGTCTCCTCCCCTCTCCCGCGGGGCCCTGTGCCGAAGAGGTGGCACCTCTCCACACTCCAGGGGCAGGGCCAGGGGATGGGGAAGAAGGGCCTATGCAACACTTGGCATTTCCTTTATGGAGTGCTGGGAGACCTTGTGCAGGCCGGCTGGGCCTCCCTTACCTGCTGGGGGGGATGTCTGGATGCTTCACCCCCTGAGAGCCAGTGCTGGGCAGGGGGGCCTCCACCACTTCCAGGGTGCAGGTTGGTGAGGTGGGACTGTGGCCACCACCTTGTCCAGGGGACTCCAGGCACGGGATAAGGAGGGGGCTGCAGCCCATGCACACGAGGAGAGGTGGAGGGGATTCCCTGTGCCCGAGGGCAGCAGAAGGGCTCAGAGAAGCGATCCCCAGGAAAGGGACCCTCAGCCCCCCGACCTTCCTCCTTCTCCCACAGTGGCGTATCTTACAGGCCAGAGCAGCCGTATTTGGCCACATACATCCGCCACCACAGTGGCCTCCTGATGTCGCGAGCCGCCTCGCTGCCTTCTCACCTGGGCCCTGTAAATACAGGGAGGCCAGCAGCGGGCACACAATTCAGTGAGCTGCAAGGCCCTTGAATGCCAGGGATGTGTGGAAGCAAGAGGTCCCAGAGCAGCAAGGCCGGTGGCTGTCCACCTCGGAGTGGGAGAACAGAGATGTGGTTGCAGGAGCTGTGGAGGAAGAGGAGCTGGTGTCAGAGGGGAGCACCATCAGTCACACTGTAGGGAGGGCCATCACTGATGCGGCTGGTGGTGAGGAGCCCACGGAGGTGGATCCACTTGAAGATCAGAAAGAGACGATGGAATTGGATCCAGCTCCAGCATGGCTCACCTGGCACCACTGCGTCATGCCCCTCCATGACACCATGGCAGAGGTATCACAGGAGCGCCTGACCCCTGCCCTACCGCTGGCCCAGCCTCCGCCTCTGGCACTAGCTGGGAGGCCCAGTGCCCGTGCCTGCCCATCCTACAGGCTCACCTGTAACTTCTCCCGACAATCAGCAATTATTCTGTTGATTGCCCAGGGTGGTGTGATCCCTTCTCTCCCATCCCCCACCCCACCCCTCCTGCCATCTCTCTGTTTCGAGCCCCAAGAAAAGGGGATGAGACAACCCAGCTTCCATGGGGCTGCTGCACCGAGTGACAGGAGTCATCCCTCAGAGGGCCATCAAGTTCTCAGGGGTCTGGAGGTGGGATTGCTTCAGTCTGAGGGCCAGAAGGCTGCCCGAAGTGTTATTGAGGATACAGTCAGACCCTCCACGAAGAATAGTGACAGATGAAGCAAAGCAGTCAGAGAGATTGCTGGCTGTTCCTTTGGAGAAGCAGGCGACTGCAGTTCTGCCAGGAAGAGGTGCTGGCCTTCAGCATTCAGGTCCCTTCTAGATGCTTCATTAGGAGTTCTTCTCAAGATGAGACAACAAACAATTTTGAACACAATAAAACAAGAAAAACCCTCTTATTTGTTACTCTGGTGACTGCACCTGGACCCCTGTGTCCCCTCCTGGTCTCCCCAGTCCAGAAAGGACACTGATAATGTGTGGCATGGGCCCAACACGGGGCCACTAGAAGATCTTTAAAGGTCCCTTCCAACTCAAACTGTTCTATGATTCCATGATTTTACGATTTTTAGGCCAGTCTGGGGTTATTTTTTTCAACCAGTTCTAACATCAGGAAGTGAATTCTGCCGTAATAGTCACATAATACTGATCTGTGCCCTCTGATAACCTTTCTAGATGAATCTAAAGAAGGTCATTAGCCCCTTTCCAATGCTCGCCTGTGAAAATAAACTTTTGAGGCACTAGATTTGGACTGATTCATCATCTAATGCGATTAATGTGCTGCACTGTGGATGCATTAATGAATGTGGCACAAAGGCCAATGCATGCTGAAATCTTGTGAACTATCAGTCAGATTTGTTCAAGTTTCTCACTTCTGTTGCACTGTCTGAAATTGTCACTCTTCACTCAGGCATGGTGAAAGCCTAGAGAGCTGTGCTGTAATGCTTTGAATAGCTGACATGAGTCATGGCATTCAATATAGTGGCATGAAGTAAAGAACTCACAGTACTCTGTGATGTTATGGCATCTCATTTATCTACAGCTAGCCACGCTACTTAGAGTGCATATTCCACTGCTGGCTCTTGACAAGAGCACCTTAGAAGAGCCAATTTGCATGTCTATAAGCTTTAGCCATACATAAGCAGGGAATACATATTGTTCAGAGGTTTGCACACAGAAAGCCTTTCACTAGAACCCCCTGGGACTGCAGTACTATTTCTCCCTGTATTTTATTAAATAGAATGAATTGAAGTGCCTCTTCATGAGCTCAAATGAGCTAAAACTACATTTTCTCCCTGTACAAGAAATAAATAGTATCCTAACACAGATCCTTAAATCTCCCCATCAGGTAAACACTGCTTAGCACATCTGATCATTGTACTTCACGAGCATGATTCAAAACATGAGAGTGTCTTGGTGGAAGATTCCTTCTATGGATTTTTAATCAAATTTCAGTGTATATCTGAACCTCTTCTTGTAAAATCAATGAGTTTGAGAAAGGCTTAAGACTGGAGCCAAATTAGAGTTTCATGACCAGCCTTGACATCTGCATATTTAGAATCTAGGTTTGATTATCAGAGATATGATGAAACTAGGATTTTAGTGTTAGGATTAAAAAACATATTGCCTAGGTTTTAACTGTTACAACTCATGCCTGAATTATATGTTACTGTCCTGTTGCTCAGCATGTTGTAAGCACCGACAGCATGACTCTGATGTATATTTTTCTTTTTTTCCTAATTATAATCCACACATTATATTGGATTCCTCTTCTTTTTAGCCAACTCCTATGCAGTCTGTGACCACAGATTTCCATACAGTTTATAATTAAATGTTTTGCTTAATTTGTTTGCCAATCATGTGTATACATTTAGCTAAATAGAATAGAACAGAACAGAAATAATCTCTTATATTAATTGTTCATGCTTGCATCATGTTGCTTTCATTTTTAAAGGAAGCTGTAATACAATGAATAGATGTCCTTTTTGTTCTTATTAATTTCATAAACCTTTAAATACTGGTATTCTTAATAGCAGATGTTATATTATTTAAGCTAATAATAACCTCTTTTATCTAACAATATCATTGATTCATTGGGGCTATGCTAGAATGCTGTAGCTTTAAACAATACGTAACAAAATTAAATCAATAACCTAACCCAGCAATGCTCAAAAGATATGAATATAAGAGCTGTAAGAAGTTGAATACGATAAGGACAATGTGAGAAATAATTTTGAGATTACCTCAAGATTGTTTGGAGGAAGGAAGTTGATTCTTTGGAGTTTTATGAAATGTCTTCCTTCTTTATTTTGCATTACGATAAAACCAACACTCTAAAAAAAAATATATTTACCCCCTCACTATATCACAGATACCCTTCTCTAAAGATTAATATTTTCAAAAAATTAATAATTAAATTCTTAAATGCCTAAATTCTTAATAAGAAAGTGCAACAGTTTCAACTATGATACTTACTTAAGATGTAAGAGATCCAGGTTTAAATCCTCCCTCTATCCAGAGCAGATACCACAGGCTCAAAATTAGTTATTCCGTATGCCAAGTAAATGTACATGCTATTCAAGTGCTTTTCTCCTTAAATTTTGACCACAGGCTGTAACGTACATCTTAGAAACCTTTGTCTGTCAAATGTTTATGTTCATGTAGAGTAAGTTTTTCTTGCAATAATTTAGGATTCAATGGGAAAAGTAGCTAAAATTTCCAAACAGAGGATTTTTAGTATTGCAAGTGGTCAAGTTTTGGGTGGTCAAGGTTTGGGGTTTGTGGGTTTTTTTTTTAATATGTCCCTTGCTCCAGCTCTGTGATCATATACATAGTGCCCCACAATGACATATTGGGCACTATATAATGCCCTAAAACCACCTGTTACCTAGTACATAGCTGATTTGACTTTTTGTAGTGTCCTGGATCTGTTTTGAAAACTTTTCATTCCTGGAATGAGTGCATACATGAGATACAGCTTTTAAGTTTCTGAAATGCAACAGGACTGTAAGTAGGACAGTCACAGGGGTTTTAATGCTTTCTTTGAAGGTGAAAGTGTTTTCCAGCTTGTGAATTGAGCAGACATCTTTTTAACAAACTTGAAATTGAAGATCACATTGCTTTGACTCGTTTGATTGCTGTTATCAAAACCTTCATCCTGAAATGTATTACAGCACATGCATCTGAGCCTGACAAATTTAAATAAGTGATTGAATTTACAAACCCATGTGCATATCTTTGAAAATATTAAGGCAAAAAAAGTTATCTGAATCTTTATCCAGATTACTGCTAGTAGGACTTATTTGAGGAAGCTTTTTGAGGTATGTCTGCTTGTTTTCTGTTTTGGGAACTACTGTCTCAGATGGAAAGGTTTTACTAAACTTGCATCACATTGTTGTGATCAGATGGAGTGAAATTTCCGGTCAAATGAGAGGACAGCGATTGTTGTACCTGTATCATATTAGAAAATCCTGCTCAGTTCTCCAAAATACCAGGCAGGAGATGTAGTCAATGTGCTGTTCTCTGTTGGAATTGCTCCTCTTTACGTTAACGATTAAATATACATTGATAGGATTGTCAGTCTTAGAAGAAATACTTCACTTGCCTCTCACTCAACACACAAAAGTATCCTAATCTCTTGGTGCTTAGTTATTCTGCAGCATGGAAGAGACTTTGTCTGTGGGGTTTGGTGGGGGAGAAAAATTATAAAAGTCTTATTTACAGATTGATGCGGAGCCAAAACTAACAAAGAAACACTATGGCCCTTCAAAGTGGAATTCAGGGGACTGTTTGTCTTTCTTTGACTTTTGTAGAGTAGAAAATAATGATAACAGAAAACAAGCAAACAAAAAACCCACCCAGTTTCTTCTCCAGCAAAAGGGAAGGGTATCTCTAGTTCATGTGTCCTCACAAACCCCAGCCCTTCATTTTGCCTGTTCACATACAGAGGCTAATTTATACTTTACAAAATGCTCCTTTAACAAACAATTACCTAGTGTTGTGTTTGTGCTGCTGTTAATACTTTGGAAACAATGTAGACACAGACAATTTTCTTTCCCTGCAGCTTTTATTTCTACAGGTCATTTGCTGATGATTTAGTTTACCAAACATTTCTCAGAAGATATAAAAAAATCCCAAGAACCATGTAGTTCTTCAACATGTTTTTATACATATTATTTTCAAGTGTCGCAAAATTCCCCTATAGTCAGTATTCAGATTTCTTTGTCTCTATTAACACTCCTTGATGTGCCTTGGCATCCTGACCTTGCAATGTTTTGTCTGATAATTTTCAGCTTTTCTCTCTTTCAATCTTAATTGCCTCTGCTCTGTGACTTTTCTCCCACACCACTTCTTATAGCACTTGAGGCAGAGCTGGCAGAGATGTCACTGCTACACAATGGGGGTTTCAGCTGCGTCTAATTTGCTCCCTCATATACAGAAGTGTTTTCCAGAGACACTGTTTCTTGTGATTATGTAAAAATATGACTTATCTAATGGAAATAAGGGAATGACAGACATGACTACTTTCCAATACTCAAATAGATAACTTTTATTAATGAAATAATGAATGCCTGCATACTATGTAACATTTTACTTCTATATTCCAACTATAATGTTAAAAGCAATCAAGACTCAGCAATTATTACATATTTAAAATGGAATCATGAAGTAATATTTGATGTTCTCTAAAGCCAAGCTTGAGAATACATGGACCCTGTTTGATGGCTGTGTATCTCCCAGTTATTATGTTTGCACATATGAATGGAACAATTTGCCCGTTGAATAGATTTTTTTCTCTTGTTTGTATTTACAGGAAAGAAGGTGGGGTTCACCCCACCCCCACCCACCCCCCGGCCCCACGTTATTAATTCTAAAAAAGAAACATTACATTTCTTATTTAGCAAAGGTGTGTACCAAATATAGCAATATGTCCTTCTATGATTATTATTTGCATGTTTAATTTATAAATTATCACAATCAAATCTACTGTTGCCACCAATAACACCATTCTTGACAATCTATTGGATTTAAGAACATTGCTGAAAACTCACAAATAAATCAGATTGCAAGGAAAGCTCCGAAGAGAAGATTAGAATGCACCACGTAGATTAGCTTCCAATTTAATGTAAAAATGTGAATCAAGTATGAAAACCAACTCTTTCCCTCTCTCCTTCCATTTATAAAGGAAACAATGCAAATATTGTGGGATCCCCATGTCCTGATACCTGATTATTTTCTATCCACGTTTTTTTTCTTTTCTGTAACTAACCTTGTGCTATTTTCATTTTTGCAGCCTGTACGTTCAGCTGTAGCACCACATGAATCCTTCTCTTACAGTCTATGGCCCTGATCAGGAAATGACACTTCTGTGCCTTATCATTAGTAATGACCAACCAAAGCTCAGATTTAGATCTGATAGCTGAAATCAGGACAGGCTAGGACCCATCACCAGAACACTGAGTATTCCAGCCAGAGTTGTTTGTTAGAGATCTAATCAGACTTGGAATCCAGGAAAATTGACAGAGTCTACATGAACTACTTTCAGGATTAGTTGAAGGCAAATGTTGTGTCAGGCTAAGGGGTGGAGAGCCTGAGGAACTAAGCAATAAGGCACATGCTCAGATGAAAAATAGGCCAGTAGAGGGCCCTTGGACAGGTACAAGGGACCGTGATAAGGTCAGAGCTGGCACCTAAGGTAAGACCAGAGCAGAGAAACACAAGGAACAGGGATCTGACAAATCCGCAAAACCAGCATTTGAACTACATCATGAAATTAGTAGAATTTGCTTAGCAATAAGGTTTAGTGGTGTGTTTTGTCAGTGTTAGGTTGACAGTTGGACTAGATGATCTGACCCTTCCAACCTAGACAATTCTATGATTCTACGCATTCCTTAAGTTCTAGCTGAGAAGCAAAGAGGGCAATTTCTATATTAAAAATTACTGTGGAGACAGACTGGCAGATTATTGCCAAGTTGGCCTGGTGGGCTAACAATCATGGGTCTTAAGACTGTACTTTCAAAAAGCTAGGGATCAGCCATTATGTTTTATTTTGAAATGATTCTCTGCTCTCGACTTTTTGAAAAGGGATGCAGATATCCCTTGCCAATCAGTGAGCAAATATTCTTCTAATTATTTCCAGTTACTGACACAGCTAAGCATTCTTCCATGCGAAGGCATTGCCTGTGATGAAAATGATCTCTTCTATATTTTTTATAGCACTTAAGAGAGTTCCAACTTTCAGAAACCATCAATAAGAGACACAAAAGGGCAAATAATAAAGTAGGTGAGACATATATAGTCTTAGTTAACTACTGTGATTCTTACCTTCTGGAAGATGGGCAGAGACATCAGTCCTTCTTACTCAGATACAGCAAGGGCATTTGTAGCCCAAACTCTCCCAAGAAGTTCTGAAAAGCATATTGGACCAACAGAAAATAGTGAGCAGCAAAACAACTGAAGTTTGGTTGCCAACTGATTTTCATTTTTTACATCCTCTACATGTATCACTCTGATAATTCCAGCTGTCTGAACACCTCCTAAGCCCCTCTGTATTATTAGCACCCTCCCTGAGGTGGCATGTAGCTGAGTCACATACCAACCAGATGGGGAAGAGTTGGTACGTGTTGTGATCAGCTTGGGGATATGCATGTATTAATTAGACAGCTACTATATGTGTGATAGTCAGCAGGCCAAGCAGATCAGGTAACTGTTGGTTTCACCATGTTGCCAGGTGGCTGGAGTGATGCTAGTCTCTCTCCTTTATCCGCCACCAATTTTCAGTGATCTTAAGGAATTCAGTGCCTTTGATCCTGGTTGAACTTGGCCAGCAGGCATAAACGTCTCTGCTAGAGAAGTAGAAGACTGAAAAGCTGGCAGATGGACGGCACAATTCCATATGCCGTATTTCCTTAGAAAAGCAGGCCAAAAAAAATTCCAAACCCACTTCTTAAACATTAATCTTGCAAACAAAATCAGTTCTTAGGAAGCTGGAAGGTAGCTTGTTGCACTGCTGCCTAAACAGAGTAAAATTTAAGGTACACAGGAGGACTGTATATAAACACCAAAAAAAGAGCAGTAACAGGCTGAACGGTCCAGGAGGGAGAATATATCTTCCTTTTTGTTTTTTTAAAAACTTGTCACCATGAAAGGTGTAGTCACCACTTTTTATGGAGAAAATAGAGCAGATATAAGGCTGCTAACAGAGGGTAAATTGTACAGATCATTAGAAACAAAATATATAGACATAGAACTCTAAGAAACAGACTTATCCTCAGCAACGTGCAAAGCTTGTCATTGTTGAAGTGCATACGTGTTATTTCTCCTCTGACCTACCTACCAGCTTCTTCCTCCCAAGCCCACAGCCAAGTACCAATACTTTGTGCAGAGTACTATTCTATACTCAACAGAACCTCAGGGTATTCAGCGTTATCTTATCCCCATACAATCTAGATCTACTGGCGGCAACTAAAACTGAAAGACGTGAAATTTTTAAATTGTCACAAAACATCAGTACAGTCATACTGAGACATAACAGAAAAGAGTCCTTAAAACGTATTTCGTTATCACTATGTTTAAATAACAATAGGGCATATACATGTGTGTTTTAATGTTCAGAGCCAGGAAAGGTGAGGAAGAGGAAGGAAAAATATCACCAATTATTCCTGTGCTAGGCAATACTGAAATATTCTGTCAGCATCAACACAGTGCCCACAGACAAAGCAGACTACTACTTTGTTTTTCTCATACAGTGTGTATGTTTGGTGCACTCTTTGCACCAGTGAATTTCAGCCTCTTTCACTATTTGAGCATCACATAAAGACTAGCTATTACCAAGAAACGCTAAAAATTTACTCTGGAAAGGGACACTGAAAACACTGTTTTGCTTATTCAATTTTTTGAATAGGAGCAAGAATTTCATAGCAGAACTATCAAATCCCATCTTAGTGCTCCGATCTAATGAACTGAATTTTATCCTAAAAAGAGAAATGGTTGCATAAACTTCTACACATGGTCCAATGTGAAGAGGTAGAGTTTGCAGTTAATCATGCATGTCCCTTTTGTTTCATATATCTGTTTTAGAGGAAACAGAGACTTACATAAAGAAAACAATGGAGGAAATCTCCTAACCTCTTTCTTTCATTGTAAGTTCTACCTTGTTCTACGATCCTCATTACAGCAGTGTTAAAAGTGATAAAAAAACATCTGTTCTCCATAATATTATTGTTACCATTATCTGCCTCACATTTTACATGACTGAAAAGCAGGAAATATCTCTTGGAGTCAGAAAACGGGATGAAAATTTGAAACAGTTGAAATAGTCTCCTGAAATCTTGAATTATTTAAAACCAAAAAAAAAAACCCCAAAAAAACCCAAACAAACAAAAACCAAACAAACAAAAAAAATTGCTTTTTTTTTCCTACTTCACTTTTCCCCTGTTTAGGTCTCATAACCCACTCTCCATGGGCTGATATTTTGCACAGATCTCAAGGAAAGCTGAGAGTTTCACTCCAATTACAGCTTGGCCCAGCATCTGCATTACATCTAACAGTAACTGCACAATAGGAAAACAGTGATCAACTGTAAGAAAACAGGGGCAACTGCAAAATATTTGTGTAGCTGTTTTCAACATTTTATATTAGACTTGTGCCATATACAGAACCATTTGCGTACTTAGCCTTCTGTTGCTAGCTTCCTGATGATAAACTCCTTGACATTCCTTTCAGTGTAATAACTGTCCCATTAATCCTGTTCTGTGATTATTAATGGGACTATGCACATCCTCTTTTGGAGAGAGATTGATGCGGGCAGAAAAGGTTTGTCACACACGTGCAAAAAACCTACATTTGTTTATAAACCGTAACGGCATAAAAGAAAATTGTTTATCCTATTCTTAATGATAACCTCTCATCTAAACTAAGAGAAGAGTGAAAGGGAAATATTTGAGAGTTCAGTTCTCATGTTAGCAGAAAGTTTATGTTCCTCTTTTAATAAATCTAAGTGGTATTCTAAATGTCTATCTATCTGCAGCACCCTATGATTTCTCTGACCATTAAAAGAGACCTGCGGTTCTATCCTAAGCTGTAGAAACATCATCAGAAGAAGACAGACATAATTTGCCCTGATACTGTCCCCATCTGTTATTTGCTCAAATGTTGCTGCATCTAAGGGGATATGGGCTAATCTGTCAGATTTAAAGACAACATCATTGCCACAAACAATTTCAAAGATGATATTTTTCACGGCTGTCAAGCTCAATAATTTCCTTCAGAGACTAAATAATATTTTGTTCACAATGCAGAAAAAAATTTAAAATATATTGGCAGTGAATATAATGATAAGGAAGTTTCAAAGAAGTTTGTTAAAAAAACCCAAATAAATAAAAAATTTCTCCTCCTCAAAAAAAAAGTTTAAAACACTCCGTTCACCAGATGGCAGATACATTTTTCTAGAAGTCATGATCTGAAAAGCAGGTCAAACACAGATGTCTCAAAAATGCTATGCTAAGAAATGCCAGTTTCTACAGAAATGCCAGTCGTGATACCATTCCAGGATGTTGTGATAAATTGCCTATTTCTAGCCTTATGAGTGCAGAGTCGTAATGATTCTTGGCTTGTTTATGTCTCCTGTACAAGGGAGCTATGGCGCACTAAACAAGAGCACAAACATACAACATGCCAGTTGCTCTCTGCTGTCTGCAAGGTGAGCCCGCACGCTCAACATGCAAACTACAGATCTTCTGTGCTGAGCACAAGTGTGCTTTGAAAAGTAGAACCATTGGTGTGCTATAAAGTTCCCCCACCTGCCTGCTGACTCATAACCTCCTTGGGAAGAACGGAGGTTAAGCAGACAGTGCTTTGCAACGAGAACATGATATAGAGGTAGTGTAACAGGGCACGAGGCAAACATACCTAAATGGGTGGCGCTAGATAGAGAAGGGGGCTATAGTCTCATTTGTGCCCTTAGTAATATTCATATCTGCAGGTACAAGCTCATAAAACGTTTCTTTAAATACTTTATTGTCAAGGTGTGTACCTAACACTTGGCACCTGTATCCCCGTTGGGATTTCATAAACTGTGAAGGTAGCAGTAGGATTTTAGAGGGTGCTGGGGTGTGTGCGTTATACATTTTGCATATGACGAACAGCAGACTGGTTAGAGAGGGGGCTGGGATTTGGCCCACGTCAGAGTGCACTCTGCGAGCATGCAATAACCCTCCACTGTGGTCTGTGCACTGCCACAGACAACTTTCTAATCTGTGACAGAAATTCATTCTCTTCTTTTGGACATAGGCCAAATTTACTAAGGCTGGCTCTGTCCAAAGGTATATTCCTATCTATTAAACAACTAATAAAAAAAGGTCAGTTTAATGGCAAGTGGAATCCTGGCACATTGAGGAAAGGTTTAATTAAGGCTACTATAACCACTCATCCAAAAGCAAAGAGGTCACCCTGATTTCATTAGAAATTTGCTCCACAAGAAAAAAAAAAATGTACTTAGTTCTTCAAGGTCTCAGAAATTGTTATACACCTGAGTAAAGCTTTTACAAGTCATCTTGTTAAATTACCAGTATTACACTCTCTTATTCAAAGTGATTAAATGTCAATAATGTAGTGACAGAATGCTATAAGGGAGTAAACTAAAAGGACTTTTAATAGGACAGGGGCTGTCACTGTTATCATACAAAATCAGTAGTTCAGTTGAAGTCATCTTCCACCTAGCAATTGTCTCTATAATTAGAGAGATGACTTCTGTCAATTGGCATAAAGCTCATAGCACTGAGGAGATGTATCTTTATCTCTTGTTCTGCTCACTTTCTCATCCCTTGATAAAATTCATCCAGGTTCTGGATAAAATTGATGTAATACCAAACTAAGCATATGTATAAGATGTGCCTCCACTTTGAAAACAAACTGCCCGCTCATACTGTCAATGCTTCCACATTTGAACTTCACAGCTATTCCCTCACTCTGCTGCCAAGCACTTCATCTGCCTACTCTTCCCCTTCCAGTTCCTTGCAGACAATACCTCCCGAATGACAGTTGCTTCATTCCTCTCCCAGAAGAAAGACAGGCAAACCAGGAAGCATTTATAAAGAACTGGGCTGAACATGTTGATTTAGCTGGGGAAGAAAAAATATAAAATACAACCCATCACATGCAAGAAAAAAAAACTTCAGTCAACTTTCCTGGAGCTGAGAGGAGAGTTGCTAAAACAGGCAGTCCCTTAATTTTGGGAAATCTGTTCCCAAACAAGGTTATAGAGTCACTTTTCCCCCAGACTGTCCAATGTGCTCAAAACAAAATGGAATTATTAACTAAGGAACAACAAGGCCTTTAAGCAACATAAAGTACAGGCTGTATTATGCATTTCATTATCATTTAGCACACGTATAATGTGCAAATGTCATCCCATAATATGGATTGATGAAAGGTCTAAATCATACTAAGAAAACAGTTTTAAGACACCCATCAGTATGTTGTTGGCAATTTGCTTTTATTAAGCGCATGTTAATGGGGGACTGGAGACACCTGGTTACTTGAAAACAGATGTATCTACTTGCAAATAACTAAAAGGCATCCACAAATGCTTACGCTTTGATAACTGCTAGTAATAAACGACATTAACTTCTCAGCTTCCTGCAGCCGTCCTGAGAAATTTGAGCATTTAGAAATGCACATTTATAAAGTGCCTGCACGTGGACCAAATTGGCTTAGCCATGCAAAAATCTCTGTAAAACCCTGTCCTGGTATAACTACATACAAGCCCTAATGACAGTAATTTTCCATTTGTTGAATTCACTGTTTACCAAACTTTGCAATTTCCAGTAAACAATGTGTTTGTTGAATCAATCTCCTTACCTTCCATTGGCTTTCACCAGGGGGTTGCTAACAAGTAAGCAAACTTTAGCATCATAGCCAGTTTTAGTGTTTCTACCGTTATCAGTCACTCTGTAACTGAGTGTAAATATCTGATACTGTGATCCCAAGAATTACAAAAAAAAGAAAAAAAAAAGAATTAACACAGCTTATGCAGATAATTGGGCCCCAATGTTTTAACCACCCTTAAAACTTAACATTGTCATAAAAACTATGATAGATGACTGTAAGGTTTTACTGGCTCAAGCGTCAAAATTGGATGATGAACAAATATTACAATAGGAAGCCATCAAAAGCACTCACAGGAAATTTCCAATACTACTGTACAGATCTCTGAGCAACAGTGTGATGCAGAAGGTGGTCTTAAGTTGGAAATCAAGCTGCAAAATAGAAATGCCACATCCATGCCTACCTGTTTTATCTTCAATATTTCCAGTAAAGTCATTCAGTCTTAGACATCACAGTCAAAACTATCCTGCCAAAGAACTGAAAACTCTGAATCAGGAAGACAATGCAACAGAGAACACAACTCAGCTGAGATGGAGGAATCCTCTTTCTCTTAAAGGTACAGTTTCTGCAGGTTATCTCATGACCATATTTGTTCATCATATCTTCTTGCAGAAGAAGCAGAATCTTCCTTTACTGTTTCCTGATTCAGTGCTGCAACTCCTAGACTACTGCATACCAACAGATTTGGGGATAACATTCCTACTCCAATGGCCAATTCAAGCCACTAAAAAGAAGGAAATAGACACCTACCTTCAGGAGAGAGTTTGGGTCATGGTAGGAATAATATTACTTTGCTATATGAGTCTTCATAGGGGCAATATTAAAAAATAAATCTGGAACCTTAGGCTTTTATGGTATCTCACATTATATAACCATTCAAGTGAGCGAACTAGATGATGCACTACTGAATATGCTGCCTTTTGGGGATCCCATTCAGAGGCATCCACTTCTCCCGTTATATAGCAGGCCTAGGAGATAATTTATAGGTTTGTATTCCTTTACTTGGGTCAGGCATTCGAAAGAGTGGTGATGTTTTATCTAACTTTTAGGTTTTGCAGTCCTCTTCAAGACTGACCCAAGAGCCATAGGGTGTCCCTTCTTTCAGCAGCTCAAGTTCCAAGTCATTCCCAATGAAGGCAGCAGGTAAAAAGGCAACAGAGTTACCCTCTAATTTCACTACTTCTCATAAAATCTTCGAAGAATTTTGCATCCCAGAATTTCTAGCATCTATGAGCATCCAGAATTTTCAGTCAAAGAAATAAATAGCTGGGTTTTAGACAGTAAGGCCATGAGAGGGAAATGAAATAGCTGTTTTAAAGCATTCATTTACCATCCACTCCATCATATGGAAAACAAAAGGGCTAATGACTTCTTCTGTGCTGCAATATTTGTATTGATTATTAATTTCTGGATGGGTTATTGATTTCTACTGACTTTAAACTATGCAGATCACCATATATGACATATCTTAGATTCACCTGTTAAAAAAGAACCAGTCAGCAGCATAGCATTAGGAAATGATGATTCACAAGTGTTGGGAACTGCTCTAATGTAAATCTTCATTCTTCTAGCAAATATAATCTTACATATAGTTGGAAAGATTTTGACAATTCCTCTTTCTCTTGGTAGTCATTAATGAAATTCCAGGGCAGGCCCTCAATAAGACAGAATTATCTATCTAAAGGAAAAAGAAATATCTCATATCAAATAATTTTGGTCAACATTTCTGAGCTGCTCTAGTTATGCTACTGAAGAAAACACCAGAAATGAGAAATTATGCTGTCAAACATAACTCTTTGAGAGTTCAGGAAGGCAAAAGAGCAAAATTTAATCACAAAGAATAAATATATAAGTATCTCCAAAAAGACGCAGTTTGACAGAACTGTCTAAATGAGTCAACAAAAGTGAGTAAAACTGGAACAAATTGATAAACCAGCTCCCTTTTTCTTTGTGTCCCTCTGGTTGCGTCAATCAGACCATTAAATCTAATAGTCAATAGTAATTTTCCTAGTTCGTTAAATGGCAGTTAGTGGATAACATTAAACTGGTGGCTGGAACCTGTGTTTTCAACAACCCCTAGCTGAAAAGAGGCTCCATACTTCCTAAAGGGAGTCTGAGACTTTTTCTTTACCAGCAACCACATAGATTCTGGGACACCATAAAAGATAGGAGTGAATAAAAATGAAAAGCCTTTCCATTCAAATCCCTAAGCTAACCTTAGCTAAATCCACAGGATTAAGAGAACAGCCCTCTGCTTCTACAATATTTTTTCCCCATAAGAAGAAATAATACAGACCATCTGAAGATCTGAAAATGTTAGGCTGAATATGCATAATAGAAAATCCCATAAGGATGCCAGCTGTGCATTTATGGATGGATGAAAAGTACAGGCTGTTAGTTGTGCAGTCATTTTCTTACAGATACTAAGATCTGCTGCTAAAGAGCAGGAAAATGCAGTCACAGAGCCCACAGCTGACAAGCTCTATTGATGAAGGGCTTGTGGGGGTTTTTGCAGAGGCTTGTTTTCTAGACATCTGAGGAGACAGGAAGGAGGTAAGGGATTGATGTGACTGGTGAGTTAAACTGAAAAAAAATCATATCAGGTTTTTTGTTTTGGGGGTGGTGGTGGTGAAAAAATATCCGGGTTTGTGATCATGAGGAGAGCATCAGTCAGAAAAACTGCCTGAGCTCTTTCTGGATGAGCATGGGGGATAGCACAGGCTGCATATAGGGAAGCAAAGGGATTTATGGGGAGCTGGGACTTATAACTGTTACAAGATAAAATTGTGATAGATATGTCTACGGTGATCAAATGAGGTATTTTAGTTGTGTTTTTAGCCAAGACAGAGGGGAAGGAGGCAAAAATTTCTGCAGAGGTGCCAAGTCCCTCCTTCCATTCACACAAGCTCTGTGGGCAATCGCGTAGCAGCTGGGCAGGTTGCTGCCAGCACAGCCGTTCCCTCCGCCGGCTGGGACACCGGCTGGGCTGCCTTGGGAAGGTGTAGCAACACGCTTCCTGGTAAGCGCAGTGGCAAAAATAAGGCCTAGGAGAAATGATGGTAAGCTTCACTGGTCTTAGATCTATGCTCTTCGTGTCAGAAAATGTTTTCTTTGATGCTCCATAAACAGTAGGAGAGTGCCTGATATACCAGCCATTGCACCTCTGAATGTAATGGTGGAGGGACCGGAGGAAATCCCAAGCTGTAAGGGTATCACATCTCCTGAACAAAGAACTCCCCCTTCCATTCGTCACGTTTTATCCTCTCCAAAATGAACTCATTTTGCTCTCCTGCTCAGTGTCTGTCAAAAGTCTGGATTTAATTTACCCTATAATAGATCAAGGAAGGCTTCAAAATGTTTGTGAAGCATTCATTGATTAACCTGAAACCAAAATGTCACACTCTTTAAGTCATAATTCTGAGACAGAGCTGTCTGTTACTGGTGTAATTTAAATTTTCATTTAGTGTGACAGCACTTGGTCATAGTCTTGTTTAATTTACCTTCAATTAGAGTGTTATTATAATTAATTCCATCAGAACTATTGGATTATATCTCAGCTGAATACATTGAGGGATTTATACGGCATTATTTTTCCAAAAGCAGAAGGAAAACAATCTAAATAATTCACTTCATTTCTTTGCTTAAAAACATTGTGGGTAAATAGCTTTGGCACAGACCCACACCCGACCTTCTTGGGAAGTGCGTATGCACACAGGTACACACAGAAAGCATCGTTCTTCTTTGACTAAGGCTGCTGAGAGTTCCGAAGGTGCTGGATGAATCTTGTTTGCTGTCTTCTCATCCAAGTTTGCTTCCTTCTCAAGTTCAACCATTTGGGGTAGCTTTTCAGCAGAAAGGTAAGCTAAGAGGGTTAGTTAATATACTACTGGTGGCCTATGCCTGTTTTGCCTAATGAACAATTTGTTGGGTAACTGAAATATGCCTAAATTGTATGTTACTCAGGTGCAAAATTATTACTCAGTCTTTTACCATTTCATCTTGATTATGACATTCTTTCTGTGTAAGTTTTTTAAATCATTAATGGCCTGCTGAAATGAATTCTCCTCATTAATACCTATGAAGTTCTGGAAAGTTTATAATCAGGGAGCTCTCACAGAGACAGGTGATCTGATTAGCTGGAGAGAATCTCACTGCTGCAGAATCATCAGAGATTATAAAGTTCTTGTTAATTTAGCATGGATTTTGAATTACTCTCTCACATTGTTAGCTACACTCAATGAATACAGGCCATTTTCCTACTATGGGATTCAAAACTAGGTGTTTTTAAGCCCCAGGATATGCAATCAAAGTAAAGGGAAGCCTGCTTAACGTGTTAAAACATGTTAAAAATGAGAGAAAGAGAAGAAAACCTGTAATTTTAAATTAATGGTCTGGATTTCAGTATGCTGTTCCCTTATGTCCTTGGGAAAGATCCACACCTTATTCTCATACATCTGTCTTCCAGAAATATATGAGGGACTGATTTCCAAATGTATAGTGAGAATGGCACTGTGAAATAATCTGCACCCAAATTTTTCTGCTACAATGCATTGTCAGGAGAAAATGTAAGTGAATTGCAACTGCAGAATTACATCTCTAGCAAATTACTAGTTCAAACAGGATCAATCAATAAGGCAACGCAACAAAATAAATTTCTAACTCACTAAAGGACAAAGCACAGAAGACCTTATATGCATATGGTATCTATGGCATCTCTGAATTGATTAATTTGGAAAAAGTAAGAAAATGCAAAGTGAGTCATGTAGAAACCAGCTAGTGCTACTGATACATAGCCTCTCATTACTCTGAATGGTAAGTATTTTCAGGTCCTAGTGGAAACTTTAGGGTTAGACTTTTTGGTTAAAGAAGTAGAAGTGGTTTTCCCTCAATCTCATCCTGTTATGTCCAATCATTTATTAAATTCTGTAAATTTAGCACGCATTTCCAAGAGGAGATTTAGCTGAGAAAAGAGACTTATGATGATGTTGACTTTACAGAGGGTTGGGGGTTTTTTATTTACAGAAGTACAACCTGGGAAAAATTACTCCCAACAAATTTGTTCAATACAGATGAAGTGAATGGTAGATCTAATACAGTGTGGAAGCTATTCTGTTACTTGAAAAAGTTTATATTGCTCTTATTTAACGGGCAGAAAACAAAGACATGGGGTTTTTGTTAAGGCAGAATATCCTGGTTGCTTGCTAGAATTACTTTATTAGTAATCTGTCACTAACACTAAGTTTTAATAAAATTATGACTCTGGTGTTATGACAAATAAGTGCTTAGGTAAATCTGATGTGAATATAAATACTGATTTTTATATAATTAAACTCTAGATTTCAAAGCATTAAGAAATGCTTCAAGTGTGAAAATGTAGCGCAGATTAAGTATAGAGGGTATATTTAAGTTTACGATTCTTTGTAATTTTTCCTAAGGTGAGATAAATTGCTCCAACAATGTCTAAATCACCAGGCCAAAATAAAAAGTATAGTTGTTAACAGCCAAGAAAACAAAGCTTTCTCTTCTTCTTTTTTAGTTACTAAGAACTCAAAACCGATTTTTGTTTTACAAATAACTGACGTTGGTTTCGAATGTGCTTAGAATAACAGATCAGAGAATAATGGCATAAAATATAAAAACATGTTTGTTAGGCCCATTCAAAACCGGTAGATGTGGACCTATGTGAGCTGCATGTGCCAATGAGAAACCTCAAGCCTTTCAGGCAGACACCACTTCTGCACGCTGTTTGAAAGAACAGAGCATTTCCAGAATCATCTAAGTGTCACACTCCCTAAGACCTCTCTCTCTCACACACAAGTTTTGAAATCAGCAGGGACCAATTTGACAGAGGAAAGAAACAACACATGAATCACAAGTCAATTATTTTTTCCTGATTTGAGAGAGCTCATTTATACCTTTAATATGATTTATCCGAATATGGTTCTATAAGAATATGTGACATATTGATTTAGTACATTAGTATTAGCATTTGATGGCCACAAAATATCACATTTACTATTGATAATACTTATTCTATATTCCGATGTTACCTCTTTGATGTACAAGTGATAAGTCTTTTGGTCTACTTTGTAGTACGGACTTTCCTCTAGAGGCTAGCTGTAAGTAATAGCAGATTCTTTTCATTACTTGTAGAAAAATGTGGATATTTGATCAGATGAAAACACTTCTCTTTCTGTATCCAAAGAATTTGTATTGGGACATACAATGTGCCAGAGATAATTTGATACCATTCATATTTGATTGCTTTGTTAGCTCGAGTTTGAAAGGAAAACAACATCTGCCTGTTGCCAAAGTCCATTTCCCTATGAACCATGCTTGGATAAAACTCACAGCTGAAGCAATTTACAACATGAAAAAAAAAAAAA
>VXBO01011637.1:21276-32649 GCA_013400135.1 Rhinoptilus africanus
TCTCCTCTCCTCTCCTCTCCTCTCCTCTCCTCTCCCTGCCCAAGATAGAGTTTCCCGAGTAGGCTCAATCACTGTTGGCGTGGGGGGTTTGAGGGAGGCTCGCAGCGCTGCCGGGGGCTGCGGGGTGTTGGGCAGTTGCTGGCTGGGGAGTGCAGGGGGTGAAGGAGCCCATGGATGTGTTTGTGCTCCCTGTCCCCGCGCCGGGGCATCGGCAGGAGGGGAACATGCTCTGCAGGCAGCTGGTGATGGAGTTCAGCACGGAAGATAATGACCGACGGGGCCCCGTGTTGACACAGGTCCCCATAACTCCTCTTGCCCCAGATAAGGACCCGAGCCTGACAATGTGTCCTGGTTTGAGGTGGGGATTGGTATTGTCCTCTCCAGCTCTTCATTGGGATCTTCTGCACTGTGCAAGTGACATGGGAAGGACTGAAGCCTTTAGGGATCTGAGCCACAAGGGAAACAGTCAAAAACAGAGACTGTGAGGGGGAAAAAGCGGGAGGCTAAGGAGAGAAAAAAAAATCACGTGCCAATACAAAACTTGAACTTTATGATGCCAAAGTGCCAAACTGTTAGTCTGGACAGTGATGAGCGCGGAAGGGGTACCCTGGGGGACCCTGAGCAAGTGGAGGGGGGACTGGCCATACCCCCAGGCCATACCGCACCAGGGCGATGCCAGCCTGCAGCACAGGGGCATGGAGCAGCGGCAGCCAGAAGGAGGCAGTGGAAAAGTGCACGAAAAATCATAAACCAGACTGTCCACAGTGTGGGCGGTCAGGGGAGGCGGGTGGAGCCATCCAAGTCCATGCAGAGGTTAAAGAGAAAGAAACCCCCTCTGGAGTCCCAGGGAAGTGCTGAAGTTTACTTTAATAATTTCTAGGCCCACCTCAGCAGTGCTTACTGGCTGGAGCTGTCTTTCCTCCTGGGGATAACTTCAGTGACTATAATGAGATGAAGCCTTTGAAGAGAATGATGTTTCGCAGGGTCAGCAGGAGCTGATTTGAATTTCTCCTGCTGATGCAGGTTGTCTGCGTTCAGGGATCCTTTCCCGGTGCTGCAGAGTGGGGTGGGCTGTTCGTCCCATCGGTTCGTTAGCTCCTCGGAAGAGACAGTTTTCCCTTACCACATGGACACTGAAATCATCCATTTAAATAGAGTTTGATCTGGACTTTGCTGGTTACATTGCAGCGATGGCATTTTCTGTGTTATATCCGATGCAATCTATGGCTTGGTAGAGGTTTTAATTATTTAATGTCATTGAAAGCTTTTTGCTTGAGTCCTTGCATACAATTTCCCACAACACATGGGGTTTTTGTTTTGTTTCATTCATGGCATTTACCTTTTCTGCACTGTGCACAGGGAATAGTGAATGCACTGAAATGGCAGCAGCCTCCAGCCGTGCTGGTGGTTCGACACCGGCACCGACGGTGTTACCCATGGAGGGTGCTGCTTTAACCCGAGTAGTGACAGTGCCACCCGTGCAATGTGGTGGTTTGACACCACTGGTGATGGTGTCAACCTACAGACGGTGCTGGTGTGACACCACCAGTGACGGTGTCACCTATGGATGGTGCTGCTTTGGCACGAGCAGGGATGGTGTCATCCGTGGATGGTGCTGCTTTGATGACACCTGTAGATGGTGTTGGGTGTCTGGAGGAGGAGTTTGACTCCCTCATGGTGCAAGACTAAAAGCCTTGGGTGTTCCCATGAGCCACCCTCTGAGCCGGTCATCCTGGACTTTAACAAGTGGAGCTCAGCTGGCAGAGGATTTCTCTTTAGAGACAAAGAGAGTATTTTGACACGCCTCATGAAATTCTAGGGAAAAAAAGAATAAATGTGGGCCAGTTCAGACCTCAGCTATGGCAGAGTAAAAATGGCGTAGTTTGGGCTTCTGAGAAAGTTCTGCACATCTGAATTAATGAAAATGAAACAAAAAGCCACTTCAGTACCCAAACCGAGCTGTTCTGGTGTTTGAGGGTCATGCGTTCCTGTGGGTGCTGCTGGGGCAGGATGGTGTTTCCCGGGAGGGAAGGACCAGCCTCTGCCCAGCCGGCTGATGGAGCCAGTGGACTCAGGTCCTCCATCGCTGGGGCAAATCCCTGCCGCTCTGTAGGACAGTGGTTGCACCCCATGCTCCTGCAGCCCTCCGCGTGCTTCCCTGCTGCGGCCAGCATCCCTGTGCTCTGGGGTTGCTGTGGATGTGGAGCACGGCCGGGACCTCCTCGAGGTCCCTAGGGCACGTCCGGGCGGGCGGCAGTGGCTGGTGGGCAGCCGTCCCCGGGGGCGGATGCCCCCGAGCCCTCCTGCCTGAGGGGTTTGGAGGGAGGGGCTGGAGCTGCCCAGGCGCCAGTGATGGTTGCCCATGGGTGGTTTTACACCTTCGCAGCTCGGTGCAGGAGAAGTCCCCGCCGGCGCAGCTGCCCTTTCCGAGCAAGCGGGTTACCGGCTGTCTTGCGCTCACGTCAAGCATGTTTGTCACTTTCCTCCTAATGCAGTCCCCGGGGCCCCTATTTTCAAGAGAGCTGTCCTCCCGCGCAGGGGTGAAGCCCTGCTGGTTTGCCACCGGCTTCAGCAGAGCGGGGATTTTCCCGGTGCTATGTTAATGAAAAGCCCAGACTTCCACTGCTCCTTACAGCCCTGCTGCAGCTCCAGCTGTTCTCATCAGGAGCTGTCGAGTACTAGATGCTTTTCGAGGAATAACCTCTTCATATACGTTTTGCTAAAATCCAGTTTAGAGGTAGACGTCTTGTCAGATCGTCCTGATGGTGCCGGTGACGGGGCTGGCCAGGATTCTTTTGCTGGAATACATTTTCCAAAGAAAAATCAGTTTTGTGGAAAAGCAGGACTTGTCGATGTTGATGGGTGTTTGTTATAAATGCTAATGTACAATAAAATAGAAAGGTCAGGAGCAAGGTGAATCATTCTGATTTTATTGAGAAATTGGTGGTATCCAGAGAGGAGGAAATACCGAGGGGCAGTTATAGCGCGTGTATGTACGTATGTGTCTATACAGAATATATATGTACAAACCTCTAATGTATCTACCTACGCATATATGTAGAAAAAGATGATGAAAGTTTTATCTTAGGATGGATATATTATATTATTCACAGAATTTCAAAATTAGCTTTCCACGTGATGATGATAGTGATCTTTGAGAGGACTGAAGAACAACACCAGGAGGAGAAGAGATTGTTGCTTGGGTTTTTGTTGGGTTACCTGGGTATTTTTGTGCCGTCGTTTTCAAACAATGTGCTTGAGTGCGGTGTTTCTGCGAGAGGAGGGTCGCTTTCTGTCATGATGTGTGATGCTGGATTTTCCCCTTTTTTCCCTGCGTGTAGATCTGCCTCGCTCGGGTCTGTCAGAATGCTTTTGCACCATTTAAAGAAATGCTTTAATTTCAAGTGCGTAAGGGGCTCTCCATGAGCTGTGTCCAGCTCCACGCGCGTCTGCAGAGGTGTGGGGGCTGTTCCCACACGAAAGGTCTGATGCCAAAGCACGAGGGAAATGACCTGGCACATCCGTGGTAGCAGGAGCTCCTGGAGTGTCACCTGTTTCTGTGTCAGGTTTGGAAACGGTAGCGGCTTCCCCATTGCCCTGAGCTCACCTGCGTCCCGGGGCGAGTGTCGGTGCGTAGGTCTCCGTCCCACCGCCCGCGTCTGCTCTCCTTCCCAGGGGAGCGGTGACCTGGCCGCCCCGGCGGGTAGCGGCAGGTTGGCTGTGTTCACCATTCGTCGCACAAATTGTGGTGCTGGTACCAGGATTATCAAGTCGGACTGAAATCTGCTTCTGTCGCAACTGGTGCAGGATTTGATTTGAGCGTGCTGGGATTTTAAAGTCAGAATTATTTTCTTGGCTGAAGTGGCAAACTCCTGCAATCCTGAATGAGAGTGGAAAGCCACTTCTTCTGTTGGTGCTTTGGGAAGAGCTGTAGTTAATATTTTAATGTGTAATTGCTGTTGTTGCCAATTGGGAGGTTCCTGGTAAGCAGACAGTGCAAAATAAGTGACAGGCAGAGAGCTGGGGTGTCCTGAGGCTTTCTCCCAATGCAGTTTTGTCTACCATGGCCTTTGTATGTACTCTTTGCACCGAGGCTTAGTCATTGCTGGAGGTGGTTGCACAGTATTGGTTGAAAACTGTCCATTTTGGCCTCTCCTACCATTTGTAGAATAGTCCCATGATTTACAAATCTATCCCATTATTCAACAAACATTGGAAGGAAATGTGGCACAGGCTGTGGGATTATTTGTGCCAGACTGCATTGGGCACTTCGTGGCAATTGGGCAGATTTTAGCTAATTGCACGAAGGACTGGTCGTACTGGCTGTGTAGAAGTGTTGGACTCATACCTGCAGGATGTCTGCGTTCCCTGCATGTGCCTGAGCTGAGAAGAGCACCTTCACGAATTTGTCCTGCCAGAGTGACCGGGATACAGCAGAGCCCGGAGAGAGCTGTGATGCTTGCATTGGAGAGCGTTTTACTCGCCATGTGCTGGAGCACGAGCCCCTGGGGCAGGGCTTCTTCTGCCATGGAACTACAGATGGGAACAGGGGAGGATGCACTTTGCAGCGCGTGGTGTCCCCGGTGCAGGTGGTGTGTGCGCAGCACACGTGAGCCGTCAGCCCGCGGTGCCCAGGCTCTCTGTGTGCCCTCTCATGCCTGGGGTCTGCGTGTGCCACCGTAGTACCTGGGCTCCATGTGTGCCCCCGCGGTGCCCAGGCTCTCTGTACGCCCCTCCATGTCCGGGGTCTCCGTGTGCCCCGTGGCACTTGGGCTCCCTGTGTGCTCCTGCGGTGCCCAGGCTCTCTGCATGCCCCGTAGTACCTGGCCTCTCCGCATGCCCCGCGGCACTGACAGCCTCTGCCTCCCCGCGTGTCTGGGATCCCTGGGGTCCCGCAGTGCAGGCAGAGCAGCAGCAGCCATCATCAGCAGTTGGGAGGAGCTTTAAGCAGATGGCAGGACTCCAGATGTGCTGCACAGGTAGCCAAATACCTCTTTTTGTTCCTTTTTTCGCTTAAGCAGAGTTTGCAGATGGAAAAAAAAAGACCTAGGTGTGAAAATCCAGAGATACATAGAATCATAGACTGATAGGGTTGGAAGGGACCTCAAAAGATCATCTAGTCCAACCCCCTGCCAGAGCAGGGTCACCTAGAGCAAATGCCCCTACCTGCCCCAATAATAACACTTACATGTGTCTGAGAGATGAATTATTCCACTGATATTTTGCTGAACTTCCGCAAGAAGATGAATTTCAACTTGTTTCCCCACTTTGTATTCAGCTAGTCTTTTTTTCTGTCTGTGTCTCTGGATGGTTGCCCCCACTGGTCCCAGGTTTGGTTCCCTGCACTCCAGCTCTCCTGTCCTGACAGGGGCGATCCCAGCACTTGTGCTGACGCACCTCACTAATAACGTGGGAGCAGCTTTGTGAAAGCTTTTCCCTGGAGTCAGTTACACAGCTATGGCTTTTCCTTTCTGTGTTTTCTTCATGAACCTCAGCTGTGGAGACTGGGGTGTTCATGGCGGTGCCTGCACTGCTCCTTCCTCCTTTGTGTATGTTCTCACTTCTGGAGCAGCGACCATCCATGTAGAAGCCCGTGACTTCGGAGATGGGAAGAGCAGCCAAACTGTGTGAACTTCTGAAAGCAGCTGCTGTCTTTTCTGCTGGCAGATGACTAGAAAAACTGAGTGTGGAGTTTTCCCGTGTTTCATCTCCTCTGAAAATCTGCTGAGAGGTAGTTGTGCTTAAGGTAAACTTAAGGTAATTACTTTAAGGTTATGACTCTACCACGGGACTGTTTTTCCTTTGCCGCTGCAGTTCCACACTAGAGGTGAAGGTTAGAACTCTGGGATCTTTGGCTGAGGTGCCTCTTCAGATGCCATCTTAGAGGTAAAATCCACTTAAATTCTCCTGTCAGCTGGGCGCTGATTTGACTGATTTGGAGCGTGGCAAAAGAGATGTCTGTGGCGGAGGTCAGAGTATCGGAAATCTGTCAGGTACTAGCATCAGTGGAACGCAGTGGCTTTCTGATCGCATGGACGCTTCATCTTCCGAAAACAGATTCCCCCTAGCTGTGTACTGGAGTGAAAAAGCAGTGAAAGGGATGAAGGCTGCGTCTGCTGCTCCCTGAATTTCTTCGGTCACAGGCTGGGTAGGGACGTGCAGCCGTTGGCAGCACTGCATTTGTTCAGGAACTTTCTGCAGCCCCGTCACTGTGGTACTATGACACGCTGCAAACAGGCAGAGAGCCGGAGAAAAGGTGTCCCTTGGAGAACTGAACATCAGGGATGGTTATGAGCAGAGCAGGCCAAATGCCGTCGGGATGCTCTTCTTGTGGGAAGTGAAGGTGTCACTGCGGGAAGATTCTTCTTCTTGATGCTTTATACAAGTCAAAAAAGTGAAGAATGTGATCTAGAAAGCAAACTTGCAGTGAGGAGACTTCTGGAAGAACAACTTTGACTGAGTGGTGGACATCTCACAGGGCAGAGCTTAGTTTTGCCTCGTTGCAGCAGTAACTGGTGGGGTGTTAGGTTTTTCCTGGTGGGCTACAGCGTTGCTCTGCCGGAGCTTGTGTGAGCTGGTGTCGCCTCTGCCCCACTGCTGATGGCCGGAGGACCTCTCCTCTTGGCTCCTTTCAAGGCAGGGCAGGTGCAGCCCCGAGGCAGAAGCTGTGAGATGGTTGGTGCACAAGCGCGCACATCAAAGGCTTTGTGGTGGCTGAGCGTTTCGGGTGACACCACCAGAATTTCTTATATCGACTAAACAGGCTTCGGCCCCAACCCCTTTTAATTCTGAGCCATTGCTGTTGGACTCTGGGGTCAAGGTATTCTTTCTGGTTTCACTTTCCTTGGAATATAATTTGCTGCAGCTGTGGTCCCTGGCCCATTTGCATATCAGATTGTTCTTCGTTGGGAGGGTCTCATAGTGCACTGTTGTCATAGGGAGCGACGGGCTGCATCTGCCTGGCCATCGTCAAGATGGCTCCTTTGAGTTGGACAGAATTTGCGGTGGTGGGGCTTTTAAAAAATTCACATCCTTCAGACATGGCACTGATTTCTTGACAGTCTGATGTAAGGCCTCCAGCGTGCGCCTGAACGCAGGCAGCTGGTGCGATATTGTCCCCGTTTGCTGGAAATCCTTCAGCGATGCCCACTGGCTTGGGGTTAGATGCTAGCAGTGCGGGGACAGGCGCGTTCCTGCTCCCTCTGCTCAGCCCCTTGTCATCGGGGGGTGAAGGGAAGCCCCCAAACCAGCCGACCAGTCGTCATCTCCCTGGCTCAGAGACCGTGTCCACAGAACCACAAAATCACAGAATCACGGAATGATTCGGGTTGGAAGGGACCTTAAAGATCATCCATTTCCACCCTACCTGCCCTGGGCAGGGACACCTCCCACCAGCCCAGGCTGCTCCAAGCCCCGTCCAACCTGGCCTTGAACCCCTCCAGGGATGGGGCAGCCACAGCTTCTCTGGGCAGCCTGGGACAGGGGCTCACCCCCCTCACAGCAAAGGATTTCTTCCTGATATCCAATCTAAATCTCCCCTCTGTCAGTTTGAGGACGTTACCCCATGTCCTGTCATTGCACTCCCTGGTAAGGAGTCCCCCTCCATCCTTCCTGCAGGCCCCCTTTAGGCATGGGAAGGCCACTATAAGGTCTCCCCGGAGCCTTCTCTTCTCCAGGCTGACCCCCCCCCAGCTCGCTCAGCCTGTGTGATGCCATTCGCTTGTTCCTGTGGTTGGAGAGACCTCAGGAGCCTCCCGCCATGTCAGCGGCTCCTCTGCATTTCCTCCCATCCGCCTGTAATGGATTTTACACCTGAGCGGTTATTTTTGGTGGTACGATTCCTACCTGTCCCAAATGGGACATTTTGTCTCTTGTTACAACTCACAGAGCTAGACGGGGCTGCTGGTTTCATGCTGTGCGGCATCGACACATGATGCCCTTGTAAACATTACTGTCAGCAGTGGCAATTCCATCTCTATTGTCCCAATAAGATTTCATGCTTGACAGTGCCTGACTTTTTTTTCTGAAAGTCGACTAATAAGAAATAGTCTTGCAGCAGGTTTTTCCTTCTCTGATTCCTCGGTTTTCCAGTTGCTTCCCTGAGAACTGACACTCGGCTGTTCTCTCTTCATTCTCCCCCAGGTTTCCTTCCAGGCAGGAGGATGCAGGAGGTGGCATTTCTGGAAGAGTGAGATTTTGTGACACAGCAGAGCCTGTCTTCCCTCTAGCTCCAGGCAGGGGGATGGAGAAGGGTTCACATCTCTCATGGCCTTGGCTGCCAGTGGGGAGAGTGGCCAAGGCATGATGCGGGTGGTCTAGGGTAGGAGGAACATAATTATAGACATGCTCGAATCCAAGGAAGTGTTTTTTTGGAGATGTTTAGGTGTGTGGCTTTGAGTTTTGAATTTGAGTAACTCTTCAGTTTACCCATTCTCCCTCTCTTACATCCACGTTGTCCTTGTTGCAGAGGCGTTTGGTGCCTGACAGCTTGACCACCATGGCACCTTAGCGGGTCAGTTTACTTCAAAGAGGGAAGTCAGAGCGTGGGGATGCTGAGAAATCCGTTCATGGTTCCCTGGGAAGTTAGTATCCAGTGTGTGAAATGGGCGCAAACCTCTGAGACCTCTTGGTCTTGTTCCTGTTTACCAGGTTGCCCTTCCAGAGCCTCCTCGCAGCCAAGGTAAGCTCCTGAGGACGCTCCCTCCCAGGATGCTGTGGAGGAAAACAGAGCCATTGAGTTGGTGACTTGGCCCCTGAGTATGAAGCTGGTGTCACTTATCGTAGAACCATAGAATAGTTTGGGTGGGAAAGGACCTTTAACAGCCATCTATTCCAATCCCCTGCCGTGAGTGGGGACATCTTCAATTATACCCAGAATCACAGATTCACAGAAGGATAGGGGCTGGAAGTGACCTCTGGAGATCATCTAGTCCAACCCCCTGCCAGAGCAGGGGGCACAGGAACGCATCCAGGTGGGCTTTGAGTGTCTCCAGAGACGGAGACTCCCCCACCTCCCTGGGCAGCCTGGGCCAGGGCTCTGCCACCCTCAAGGGAAAGAAGTTCCTCCTCATGTTGAGATGGAACTTCCCATGGTCAAGTTGGTGCCCGTTCCCCCTTGTCCTGTCACTGGGCACCACTGAGAAGAGCCTGGCCCCATCCTCCTGACACCCACCCTTCAAGTATTTATAAGATCCCCCCTCAGTCATCTTTTTTTGAGACTGAAAAGACTCAAGTTCCTCAGACTCCAGTTACTCAAAGCCCTGCCCAACCTGACCTGGAGTGTTTCCAGGGATGGGGCATCCACAGCCTCTCTGGGCGGCCTGGACTGGTGTCTCACCACCCTCAGAGTAAAAAAAAATTTCCTTATATCTAGTCTAAACCTACACTCTGTGAGTGGAAAATTTGTTTTTCTGTGGGATAGCCATGCGAGGTTCCTCCAGCCAGTGCTGGGGTGGGATCACCTGCCTGATGGTGAGCGCCAAGGACACATTCTCAGCAGGATACTCCCTGGCAGAGCGAGGGATGTGGAGGCGGTGGGAGGAGCGGGTGCAGGGGCAGCGGTGGGCAGGCGATGTGGGGCAGAGCCCTGGGGGTGGGGGGCCGCCCCTCGCCGCTGTGCAGAGCGGGTCCCTCAGGCGGTGGTGGGACTGGTGGTCACTGGCCAAAGCCATCTCGCTCCGCCGAAGCTCCCAGCGCTCTCCTCGCTTCAGGAGAGACACAAATCTTCCTGCGTGAGCTGTGAGCTTCAGCATTGCCTTGCACCACCAGCCATGGCACCACGCCTGCTGTGCGCCCATTTGTCACCTTGGAGATGAAAACGAGCCAAAATCGTTAATCTCTCTGCTGTCCTGTGGCTCTCCCAGCCGGGAGGCTTTCCTCACCTCTGATATTTAAAAAAAAGTAATGGTGCTGCTTGAATTTGCTTCCTGACGCCCATGCTGAGTTTGTAAGCTGGTCACATCTAACCAGTTACCACAAAATTTATTCTGGAGCCTTCTGTTTAGAAACCTGCAAGGTGCATCCCGGGCAGTCATGCTATCTCCATCAAGCTCTGAATGATCCAGTCAATAATCACCATTGCAAAGGGTGCAGAGGTCTTTCTTATTACCCTTGATATTTTTTTATGAGCATCTCTACATAGCTGTATGGATGGGCGGATGGGATATAGATGGTCACTATGCATGTGTACACATGTAGTATATATGTGTATAGGTAGATCTAGGTTGGTATTCGTAGATGGGTGCATTCCTCATAGCTTGTTCTCATGTTTTCTGAATGCATCGTTCAAATACATGGGCCCAGATTTTTAAACCAACCTCGGCTGAACCCGTACAGTTTGTGCAGTTTGTGTCCAAAACCGGTGCTGTGGAAGAGCCAAGGCTTGGAGTCAGGTTTGTGGAGACTGGTTAAGAGCCACCCCCGTGAGCATGGGGCCACGCCGGCTTATCCCAGTGTGTTCTGGGGAACCTGTCATCCTGGCTGGCACCACCTCATGCAGAAGAGACACGGTGGCCTTTCGGGTTGATGAGGTAGGTTCTCTTTGGTGGGTACTGTGCTTAGCTGGAGGAACATGCATGCATGAGGATGTGTTCGCTCTCACATTGTTTGTCTGTGCCCCATCCTCATGTACTGAGCTGCTGCGCTCAGCGTGGGTGAGTGACGGAGATACCTGAGTAACGGCTCCTTCTGCATCCACAGAGGTTGTGACCAATTTTCTTGGGCTGTTTTGGCAGGCTTTTCCTCTCCCCTGCTTTTCCTCGGGTGACCCCACATGCTTTGTGGGGAGCCGAAGGTGGCGTGGGCAGCACGGGGCAGGGGGGGTTTGGTCCTGCGCCGTGCCCGTGGATCGTGTGCACTCTGCCCCTGAGGGACCTCACCTCTTCATCACTGCTTGGCGCTCCCCTGATGGCTCTTCTGCTCCACTTTACCTCCTGGGCACCCTCCAGATCCCACCGCTGCTGTCGACCTGTGGCTGCCGGGGACATTCGTGTTTATCACTGATGCCCATTTGCCAGCCCTCCAACCACGATGGAGTGACTTGATCTCTCCTCCTTTCCCTCTCGCTGCAGGCACGGGCAGAGGTGTAGGTAGAACATGGTGATGGGGTGTGAGTTTGCTTGCGAAGTGGGGCGTTTTGGGGTCTTGTGCCGGCACTCATCACTGCTTCTGGAAGGGTGCAGCAGCGAGGGAAAGGTGTTTCACTCACTCCTTTCATACATAAGGACCAGCAGGTGCCAGGTCTTTTCTCCAGGTGAGAGGAGACCCAGGGCTGCTGTGGTGGGGAAGGGTAGTGTCGTGGTTTTGGCCGAATTCACCAATCGGAACGACAGATGGCCCTCCCCCCCCCCCCCCCCGCCCCCTCTGCACGCCGGC
>VXBO01011637.1:42938-67111 GCA_013400135.1 Rhinoptilus africanus
GTCTCTGGAGACATCCCAAACCCGCCTGGAGGCGTTCCTGTGCCCCCTGCTCTGGGTGACCCTGCTCTGGCAGGGGGTGGGACGGGGGGATCTCCAGAGGGCCCTGCCAACCCTGGTCATTCTGGGATTCTGAGAAGAGCCAGGGTCCCCCCTTGCTGCTGGCTGGGGTGAGGGCAGCTGGGATCCTGGTGGGAGTGGTCCTGTGCAGGGTGCACAGCCTGAGCAGGAGCAAAGGGTGGGATGGAGGGGAGGCGGGGGGCAGGCAGTGCGTTCCCCAGATGTGCATCCAAATGGGAGGAGGGAAATGTCTGAAGACCTCCCGCCGCCCAGCGCTAGGTGGGTGTAGGCAGCTGTTGGGGGCAGAGTCGGCCGGGGCCGTCCCGGGGCAGTGTGGCACCAACAAGGGCCGGTGTGTGCAGGTCTGCCATGCCGCGGGATGCCACAAAACTGGTGCTTTCCCTCCTTGCCCAAGTGACGGCGCGGGGCGGAGGTGGGTGCCACTCGTCAGAGGGCAGGGGGCTCAGGCTGTTTGGGCTCCTCGTGTCCTCACACCCATCCTGACTGCAAAATCAGTAAAATAACCCTAAAAACACGATGCGAAGACGGGAGTGTTCAGCAAACCCCCCTGCCCAGGTTTTTCCGATCCTGGAGGCAGGACAATGCGCTGCCGTCGGCAGATGCTGGTCGCTGTGTCTCCAGGAGGAGCAGAGCTGGTCCAAGTATATCTAACAGGTCAAGCCTTGAAATGAAGAAGCAATAAGCCACTGAAATGGTACTATCACCGAAACATGATTGATCAATTGAATTCTATCAGAGACAGTGGGCAGTGAGATTAACTCAGGCCTGATGGGTTCAATGAGTTAAAGCATGATGTTCATTTCAGCTTCATTTCACCAGTCTTTGCTTGTGAAATTGGTCAATCAATAGAGGTTGAAGATCATATATATATATATTGGTGACCATCTTATAGGGAATATAATCTAGCGTAGTCAGCTCCTGACTCCGGCTGCCTTCAGTGGGTAATGGAGACAGAGCAGAGACTCTATCAGTGCCATCGAAATGGCCTGATATCTTCTCCAAATGAAAAGTATTTTTGGATCTCTGATGATTTATCTTTTTTTTCCCCCCCTTTCTCACTCTGATCTACAGCAAAACCCATGCCCATCTTCGTGAAATATAGTGATTTCTCTTGAAAATATTTTCGTGATGATCAGCTATATACACTTTGAAATATAAAGCTTCTTTTTAGTGATACTGTCCTTTGAAAAAATAAATAACAGTGCTTAGAAAACTCTAATAGTGTAAATGCGAAGATCTCTCACCGTGTATGTGGTTCTGAAAGTAACGCCTTACTGGGAAGAGCTGCCAAATGCACACAATCCCGAGAAGGTGGCATGAAAATTCACTTTACGTTTTAAACAAAGCCTTCCAAATGGTAATTAAAACAAAGTCTTTATCTTCTCTGGACTAATTTACAGGCATGCTACAAGGAAACAAATCACCTTTTTGCCTCCTGGTAATATTTCATTTGCTTCATAATGTTTTAAATGTGGTGAATAACATCCTTCCTAATTAGCCTGCATTTCCCTATAAGGTGGAGTAATTAGGTATGATACCAGGTAATGAAGTTGGACAGTACAAATTAGAGACAGAAACCATGTCCTTTATGAATATGGGCTGTTCATGGTACTAGCTATTTACTTCCTTGATTAACCCTGTGAAACCACGCTGTTTAAAAAAACAGGAAACAACCTGAAAACCTGAAACCAGAAGATCCTCTTTTTCGTCAGAAAAGCAGCGCATCAGACAGATGTACCATGGAAGTGTGCACTTCATGGTACATCATTATTATTAATTACACTGGCAATATTATTGCAGTAAGATTTGTGGGTGTCACTCGTTTCTCAGCCTCCGTCACCTGGTTGAGGTCCTTGAGACGAGCCACACTTGCTCGGACCAGGGCAGGGTCTGTCCTCAAATAAAAAAAGACAAGGTGGACTTGATCTTTTTCTTTGTTTCAGTGGTTTTTATTAGTACTTTTATATTCTGCCTTTTTTTTTAATGATAAGCTTTAGGGCTTTTAAACATGCTGTGGTGTTTTGTGAGGAAAGGGTTGAGGGTCATTTGCTCGCCTGATTTTGGCCCATAGTCTTAGAAATGTATAAGCAAAACACTATTTTTAAATCAAATGAGACACGTTATGGACAATGTCCTGGTTCTAGCTGGGATAAAGTTAATTTTCTTCCTAGTTGCTGCTGTGTTTTGGATTTAGTATGAGAATAATGTTGATAACATGTATTGTTTTAGTTGTTGCTAAGTAATGTTGACATTAGTCAAAGACTTTTTCACCTTCCCGTGAAAGCTGAGAGGGTGCATAGACAGAATGAGCTGGCCTAAGGGATATTCCATTCCTTAGATGTCGTGCTCGGTATATAAATGGGTGTTGGCTGGGGGCAGGAATCCATGATCACTGCTCATGATGAACTGGGTGACCGATCATCGGATGGTGAGACCAGCTTGTGCTGTATCACTTTATTTTGTATATTCTTTTATTATCATTATTTTCCTCTTCTGTTGCTGATCTTTTAAACTGCTTTTATCTCAACGCATGATTTGCCTCCCCTTTTCTCCCTATTCTCCCTACCCTGCTGGGGGGGTTGGGAGGGAGAGAGTGTCTGTGTGGTCCTAGTTGCTGGCTGGGGTTAAACCACAACAGACAAGTATTTAGCTGTAAAAGTATGTTAAAAAAAATTAAATCACAATTTCTCGATCTCTTTAGAGATCTTGTCATTTGCTTAGGTCCCCAGAAAATAACTTGCTTTTAGTTAACGATGACATAGTATGTCTGGATGATAGCCATGCCATTTAGAGAGCCATTGGTCATCAAGACCATGCATGGTGTCTCTTCTCAGAGGGGGATCTGTTCTGTGCCTGGATCTTCATAGACTGCCCAGACTCTGGTTAGCCACTGGAAATCTTTGCTGGTGTGTGACATTAACATTATGTTAGCCTTCAGCTGACCAAGCCAGGCCGGTTTCTTTGGAAGTGTGCCCAGCTTTTGTTTTGAAACCATGGGTCATTTTTCTGGGTAAAATGCAGGGTAAAAAACCACAGGGAATAAATTGTTCCTACACTTCAGAGTGAGGAATGATGGCTTTTCCCACCCCTAGTAAGTCCCCGCCGGTGAATAGGGAACCAAGGAGGGGGGTGTTCCTAGGACATTGCCCCATTCAAAGGTGTACCAAACTTGGCGAGTCATAGAATCATAAATCACTTGTGTGGAAAGGGACCTTAAAGACCATCTTGTTCCCGCTCCCTTGCCTTGGGCAAGGACACCTCCCACCAGCCCAGGCTGCTCCAAGCCCCGTCCAACCTGGCCTTGAACCCTTCCAGGGATGGGGCAGCCACAGCTTCTCTGGGCAACCTGGGCCAGGGGCTCACCACCCTCCAAGTGAAAAAATTCTTCCCAAGTCCCCACTGCAGGTCCAGGCTGGACCATGCCCCAAGAGAAGCCGAGCTGTGCCCAGACCAGCAGGAACGGTGCTTCTGGCCTCATGCTGGGAGGGAGGTGCGTTGTGTCCGAGGTGGTTCAGAAAGTGGTGGTCTAATGACACCACCTTGTCCCGTCTGTGAGATCTGCTGCAGATTAGGGATGAAATGTTTGCCTGAGAAGAATGTCCTCTTTTGCATTAAGAGGAGTATTATATCTGTGCTCTTCATTAGCATTTCTGGAAAGATGCCATTGGAGTGGGAACTAATTGTTTTGCAGAGTAGGTAGGTACACACGTAGTGCTACTGTCAACAAAACATAACCCTCCTAGGTGGATGCATTGATTATATGAAAAATGTTTTTACCACTCCCTGGAGCATATTTATAACCCAAAGTGTTTCAAACCTGCCAACAGTATTTTAATTATCGAAGATATTCTAGAGTATTCAAACAATGCATAATGCTAATGGTAATTATCTCACATTTATATAATGTCTAACAGCCAAACGCATCCCAAAGACCTTCACGAACTTTCAGGTGTCACGTGCAGTGTGTAGAAGGTCCTTTATTCGTGCAGTGACTTACTGGCAGTTAGTCTGAGTTTGGGAAGCGCAGTGCAAAAGAACAAGTTATCGCTTCGTTCATGGGACGCAGAGAGGGAGCGATGACGTGAGCGAGTGATGCTTGGGGGGTTCCCAGTCTCCTCTCACCAAAGTGCTGGGTGCTCTGGCCAGTGACACCCACCCCAGTGGTCCCAGCCCGGCCCCATTCCTGACGGGTCCCTCCCTGGCAGAGAACCCTGTGGGCACTGACCCCCCCTCAGTGCAGCACGGACGCCATGGGGAGCATGTTGTGGGGGCTGGTCCTGTCCCAGCCCCTCCGGACGGTGTGTGGGGACCACCCGGAGGAACACAGGGGGCGCGGGGAGGCAGCATTCTGCTATGGCTGCTCCGGACGCGCTTCCACCACCCCACCAAATCCATGTTTTTGGTGTCAAACCCCTCCAGAGCCCCACCACCGCCCCCATGGGATTTCATCCCCTGCCACGCACCTGGCCCGCTGGCTCCCTCCCAGCTCTGTCCGGCACCGTCTTTGCCTGCAGGTTTCCGTTGCAGGGGGAGATCTCCTCCTCTCCCTCACGTTTCTCGGGGTGCTTTTGGGGTGGTCCCCTGCTGGATCAGCATTGGGAACCTGGCCCCGGCTGAGGCTGCTGTGCCAGGCTTCGCCTTCTGCTGGCTCCTCTTCTCTGGTGTATTCACCCCAAAAAACCCCAGAGCTGCCCTCCCTGTTATGAGTTCTGCTGGCGAAACGTGGGTCGGCTGCTCTGTATTTAAATGCGATGGGGTCTCATTATACACCTGATCTCCGGGTGTATAAACAATGCGCAAACTGCACTGGCATTGCCAGGAACGTTTTCCAGGTCGTACCACGTCTTGGATCATTTCACTCCCTTTCATCACCCCCTTTAGACCAAAACTGCATAAAGCTTTAACTTTGATGCCAAATTGTGAATAACATTAGTTTAACCTGAAATTTAAAGCCAGTGTTTCCGTGCTCCAGAGACAGGGTCTCCCCGGCCTTTTGCTACCATGCAGCTAGCAACCAGAATTTTAATTTTATAAGCCATGGTTGACTAAACCCAGCACTAGGTCTATTAGATATTATTTGATTTAGAATAGTAAAAAAAAAAAAAAAAGATTTAAAGATACACTGCTCTCTTACATCCCTTTGTGTTTTTTTCACAGCTCTGTACACATACTTAGAGTTTCTATTCAGAGGGTGGGTTTAGGGTTTTTTCCCTGCATGGAATAAACTGATGTTTGCACTTTACAAGAGCAACATTGACTACTCTTGATTTAAGCTGCATGACTTTGCCTGAACAGGTAAATATAAAGCTGTTGTTGCCTAAATTGCTGAACTAAAATTTAGAAGGAAGTTCCCAGCAATAATTGTTGCCATCAAATGCCTGTTCAGTGTAAGCCACTAGTTACAGAGCGACCTAGGTGGAAGAAGTATTTCTGTGTGTCGATGCCCCAGTTTAGAGCGATCTGTCTGACAGCAGCTCGGTTTTCTGGATACACGGTATTTCTGCGAAAGCCATCTGTGCTGAAGGATGGTCTCAAATCAATAGTCCTTTGCGAAAAATCTTGTCTGCCGGGCATCATCCATGTTAGTGATGGCCAGCACGTGTCTGGGGACAAAACTGATGTCTGCAGCAGCAGGGTGTCCTTGCACGGACCCCGCTCTGGTCCTTGCCCTCAAAAGACTTGACGCAGAATCTACCAGAGGAGGTCTGAGTGATGTTACTCCTCTGCAGGCTGTTTGGTGGTAAGCCACTGCAACGCTCATGAAGATCTTGTTATTAAGGATGCATTTGAATTCTGCTCCTCAAAACTACGGCAGCGAGATTCTATTTTTAAAACATTTCCTCCCTCTGTCTAGTGTTGTGTTGCCATCTGGAGAAGAAATATGATACTTACTGTTGTTCTTGGAGTTCCACCTCCTGGAGTCCTGGGAATACTGCAGACCTCAGCTTTCAGTGCATAAAATACACATTTCTTGCACTGACAGGTGAAGGAAAAGTAGGGAACCACTGCGAATCTGCAAAAAACAAACTGAGACAAACCCCTCTATTGCAAGAGTCTTTTCAAACTGCCAATCTGAACATTTTTCAAACTTGTCTCATGGCTTTTCAGCCATGGGTGGTCACTTACGACTCCTGCTAAAATTCTCTTCCAAAGAAGGGAGAGGGAAAAACGTGCCTTGGAGCCTGGGCTTTCATCGCGCCAATAGGCTTAAGAAACACAAAGTGAGGCTGCAGTGCCAGGAGGGTGCCTGGGATCAGGTCTTGCCGAGGCTGCTGCAGGGGTACCTCAGTGCCAGGGATGTCCTGCTGCAGCCTGGCACGGGCAGTGCCGGCCTTTCGGGGGTCCCTGGCCTGTGGGAGGTGGTCCTTCCCGGCACGAGCACACCAAAGCATAGGGCTCAGCACGGATGGAGCTGAGCCAGAGTTGGGGGTTCGGCGGGGAGCGGGTGACGCGTTCGGGCCGAGGCTGGGCAAAGTGGATCTGCCAGAGCTGACCCAAGTGGGCTCTGACTGTAGCTTCAGGGGGCGTTCTTATCCTCCCATGGCTTCCTGCATCCAGACCATGAACCAGACAGGTTCTCACGTGGTGGTGTAAAAGTGACGTGAGAAAAGATATGACTGCCATCCTTTTGTCCTGCCTTTAAATTATGTGCGAAATCATTGATGGTAAATTGTGTTGAGGGTTGGCTGTGGTGGAAGGCTGGTCAGAGCATCTTCTGGCAATGTGTGTCTTGCTTGTAACCTCCTCTCAAAGAGTCCTCATGGACCCACGTCTGTTTAGGCGATAAAATGAGGCACTCCTCTGTTGGTCTCATCACTGCGATGACTGCTAATTCTCTGTCTTCTTTCTCCTCTTTGAAAGGTATTCAGGAATCTCCAGTACCAAATGGCCATTCTCTCCCGGGCAGAGATTTTCTTCGGAAACAGATGCGAGGAGACCTTTTCACTCAGCAGCAGCTAGAAGTGTTGGATCGAGTCTTCGAGAGGCAACATTATTCTGACATTTTCACAACAACTGAGCCCATCAAACCAGAGCAGGTACTATTACAAGTTTTCAGTGTTTTCCAGATGTGCTTTCTGCTGTCAGAGGTCTGTTTGGTGGACATCACCAAACACTTTTCAGAGTCACAGTAGAAAAACAAGGAGAAAAGGTGTCATATCAAGCCCTTCAGCCAAGTGCATGTTAGGCATGAAGGACTGGAGGATTACAACTTGTTGTGTAAACATTAGCAAGTGTTTGGGTTTGAAATTGCACCTGATCTGGGCCAGTTACATAAAATGAGTCCTTAAAGAGCATCACAGCTTCTGATGCTTTTGTTAGATCTCAAGCAGGCTGTGAAGGTAACAAGAAGACTTGCAAAATTCAGTGCCTAATTTTGGTTCATAGTTAGCATGATTGTGCACACAAATTAGATTTTTGTATCCAGAAATGGCTTATTAGACATGTAATTGGCCATTTGCTGAGAGAAACACCCAATTAGTATGTGAAAGTAAATTAGTTGCACCTACAGATCAGCAGTGTGTTTTAGAACGACTTGGCACTAATTTTTGGGGAAAGTTCCATTTTTGAAGGCATGATACAGGAGCACATGTGAAAACTGATGAGCTCTGTCTCTCTCTGTTTTCTTCTTCTTGGGTGGCAGCCTTTAATTTAGCTGCTGAGAGGGAGGTGGAAATGCATATATTGCTGTCAGCACCAATAGTAGCTCGCTATTTAATGATGTGTCTGGCCATTAATCTTCAGTGTTCTTAATGTTAGACCTGCTTTTTAGCAAGGTGAATGAATGCTCAAACTGCAGACAGACACTTATTTCCCTTGGAGGAATCTATACATTTGAGGGCCACTGGAGGCTATCTCATGGCAGCCTACTACCATCGGGGCTCTAGTTAAGGAATATGTATTGGTATAAATTTTTTGAAAAATTACTTAGTTAGGCTGAAAGTCATACAGTAGAGTAGAAATTCCTCACGCCTTTCTGCTCGCATCTGTCATTTGTTATTTCATTCCTAGAGCAATTTGCTTTATACCAGCTTCGGCTGGTTTTGTGGTTTCCCTGGTTTGTATTTGCTGAGGGACTCTGCAGATCCGAACTCGGGCTCGAAAAAGATGGGGAAGATGCTGGGGTCAATTTGATTTTTTTTAAAAAATCTCGTGAGGAAAGCCAAAAGCAGCAGTGTCTCTGGGAGGTGAAATGGCCTTCACGTACCACTAGATGGTGGTTATCGCATCTGAACACGGGTGATTCTGGGGAGGCACTGTGCCCACTCCCGCAGCCAGCCTTGCCAGTGTTGGTCACTTCGATGTTGTGTGGTGTTAAATCTGCCCCTCTCTAGGTTCTATATCCCAAAAAAGTCATTACAAAGAGAGTGGTGATGGGCGAGGATTGTTTCTTCCTTTCTGTGTTCTGAAGTCTCGGAGTCATGTCGCTGTAGCTCAAGGGAGTCAGCCCAGCAGTGAAGGTTTGTCCAGAGAGAAACTTTTGCTGGTTTAATAGAAAGAATGGGGAAAATGAATGTTATGAAGTATTACCCTGATTGTTGAATATGGGATATTCAGCTGTTGGTGGAGCAAGGATCTACCTGGGTCCATATGAGCAGCTGTCGCTTGAATGTCTGTGCTGCCAGGGAGTTAAGACTGGAGATATGCCTCTGTTAATATGGTTAACAGGGTGCTCTCTGCATGCCCTCGGAAGTCAAACAAATGCTGAGAAATGTGATAGTGTGATGTACAAAAGGTGCTTAGCTGACGAACCTTGCCTAGGCATTCTAAAGTTTATTTACAGATGGAGTTTGTAGTTGTTTGCTTTCATACAGGTTGGAGCATTGTTGTTTGCTTTGGGAAGGCTGGGCCACGGTAAAGGACTCATAGGTCTTTGGGGTTGGCTTCTGCCTTTTGGTGGCATGTGATGTGTAACGCTAAATAGGAACTTGTGTGATATGTATGACGAGCTCTGGTTCACAAGGATGCGGCATGACCGAAGCAGTCACGTTTTACCTCTTGGGCGAGTCAAGCAAAGCCGTCATGATACTTAACCAAAGCAGAGAAGCTGTCTGGATCAATTAGTAAGGCCAAAGAAATCAATGAGAAAGAAAATACTGAGAACATTAATGATGCGACTTGGAAAACCAGAGTTGTCCCTGTGATAGATTGTTGTAGTAAAACAACACTTGGCTCCGGCGTCAGCTATGCCGAGTGACGCTGAGACCAGGAGCCGTGCACCAGGCAGCAGTGGATGTCTGAAGTCCTGTGCTATTGCTGTAGAGGAAATTGAGGAAAAGATGCTCCTCCCCATAGAGACAAGATGTAGGGAGAAGTCTAGTAGGAGCTGCTGACCCACTGCTTATCTGTTTCACTAGAAACTTGGTCCAGTAGCAGCCAGCTGTATATCACTAATTTTACTTTTGCACATAAACTTGTTGAGATCCTTGCACTGTTCACCTGAGGAGGGCTCCAGGTATTTTACTGGAATATTTGCTATTTTCTAGACAAGGAAGTTCCCTTTCCTCCCTCTTTTGCAGCTCCTCTCCAAGTCTTCCTCCTTAAATGTGTGCGGGGAACAGTCCCGTGGCCACAGTGAGTTGTGGCACAGCAAAGCATTGGTAGCCGCAGTGGCTGAAGGCTGGCTCCTGCTGACCAAAGTCCTCCTGATGCATTTTCTGGGAAAAATTTGCCTGTTGGAAGGTGTACATACTAGGTGGACGTGTAGATGGGCTGTGGGGAAGTGCTTGCTCACTGCTCCTGAAGCCTTTACTTTGACTTCCTCCAGTCTATTTCCTTTACTTTTCCATCTTTAATGTTTCTCTCAGTCCACTTGTATAAAATGGAGACTTATGAGTTACTTCTCACCTCAAAATATTTTGTTCTCCTGGCAGGCATCATCTGAGTTTTCACGTCTTCTGTAAACTGTGCCTTCTATAGAGGCACCCACAGGGAATGAATACTTGTCTTCGGGGAAGGGTCCAGACAACACTGAGAGAGAAGGCAACTGCTGGACAATGATAGGAAAATGAAATAAAATAGCAGGCAGTCTTTTGTTCAGAAACGGTGCCCATGGCATGCCGTGGGAGTGGCAGGGATCCCACCGTGGGTTTATGTAATTAAAGACTGTCAGGTCGCATGCACTGAGGGGCAGAAGTAAGGAATCTCATATTACGTGCCTCGTTTTGCCACCTAATGCTGGGCACTGCGGCCATGCGTGCGTAGGTGTCTCTGCGGCACAGGTATGCGGTGGCCACAGATACAGAGCATACGAAATCCTTTGCTGTGAGGGGGGTGAGCCCCTGTCCCAGGTTGCCCAGAGAAGCTGTGGCTGCCCCATCCCTGGAGGGGTTCAAGGCCAGGTTGGACGGGGCTTGGAGCAGCCTGGGCTGGTGGGAGGTGTCCCTGCCCAGGGCAGGGGGGGCACTGGGGGGGCTTTAGGGTCCCTTCCCACCCAAACCATGCTGTGATTCTGTGAGTCCCCTCACATCTGTGTGTTATGGGGAGTCAACAAGGCATAAAGTGCTCTAGAAGCACCCTGGCCCTGACAGAAACCTGCTATAAACATGAATCCACGTGTAAAATGAATGCCTTTCCCTCATGTTTGTGCCCTTTTGTGCTCATTTTTTGCAAACAACCCATGATCGATTTGCAGTGGCTGCAAATGTTCGTGGAAAACTGATTTCACGTATCTGGGCATGGATTCTGAAATGCACATAGTGAGGTGTTGGCAGCGCCTCCATCCCACTGCGATTCCGCTGGTGGCTGCCGGCCGCTGTCGGCCAGGACAAAGTCCAGGGCTTGAACGCTGGGTAGCCCCCAGGTCCCAGAGAGAGAGAGCCACCACAGCGCCTGCATCCCGGGATGGCAGCGGCTTGGTTCCCCTCTCATCGCCTCTCCCCGTGTGTGGGGACGGCCCTGCCGCTCCTGCTGTCGGCTCCCCGGTGCAGTCCCACCACTGCAGGCATCCAGACCTCCCTCTGGGCAAAGCCAGACTGACCCAAGGAGCAGCTTTTCCTGCCTCCCCTGGAGTTGTCCTGTACAGCCACGCGGACCACGGTACTCCCACCTGGCCCCTGTCACCAGCAAAACCCACCATGTCCTTCTGATGTGCAGAGCTGCCACAGCAAGTGGTGTGATTTTCCAGTGCCTGCTCCATTAGGAGCACCCGGCTGGGGGAACTGGAGGTGTCCATGAGGCCCATCAATCCTCTGATGGCTTCCCACCATTCCAGCCAGAGGATGGAGGAGCTCATGTGAACCATTGACTCCGATGCATTCTCCGTTTAAAGCATGGTCAGGAGATGTTCCTGGGGATCAACCAACACCTGGAGCCGGGGGAGGCTGGACGGTTGCAGGGGGCAAGCCCGGGGCTCAAAGACCAGCGTGCTTTTGGTGGCCATGGGAGCAGGAGGAATGCCTCTGCAGGGGAAAGCCGTGGGGTGAAGGATACACAGCAGGATACACTTGAAAGGAGAGGCAGTGCATTAATTTCCTCAGAATAAAGGAGAGAATTGTCAGTGCTGGATTTCTGTCCAAACCAGAAATGGATTCTCTTGTATTTTCAGCTTCACGTGTGGGTCCAATCGAATACTCATTGAAGTCAAGAGGAATATTTCTATTGACTTCAATAGACTTTAGATCAGGGCCATAATGAGGCATAACATGATGTGACGAGATTCAACACTATGTAGGTCACCGACTTAAAAGGGAACTGCGTGCAGCTAATAGCAGATAATTCCCAGGCCTTTGCTGAGGCTTTCCCATTGCTTGTAGCTAGAACTAAGCTGAATATCTGTTCTTGTATTCATTTCTAGGTAAAATGTAGATATTCCAGGTTGGTAGAAACCAGGCAGTGCAGATAAGTCTGGATCTGGAGATAAGGACAGGCAGATGAAATCTGGATAACTAACGAACCTGAAAAAATTACTAATAAAATAAAAAAAGTTGGGAAAACTATCATAGAATCATAGAACAGTTAGTCTTAGAAAGGACCTTTAAAGGTCATCTTTTCCAAACTTGTCTGCAATGAGGGGATTTTTGCACAGAGTTCAAACCCCTCTGTTTCTGAGACAGTGGTGGTGAAGTTCTCTGGACTGACCAAGGAAAATCTTCAGATTTTACTTTTATCTGCTTGGAAACATGGAACATTTGTTTTTCACCGTATGGAGCTGTAATGGATGGTGTGTCCCTAGGAATGCAGCTCCTTAGTGGTGCAAGGGGAGCAAGAGGGAAAAGTCAGGAGTGTGTCAGGTAAAAGAAAGGCCAATAAAAAGTCAGTTAAAGCCACAAAGGGTGACTCGTTTTTCTATTGGTGTGAATAATATGTTTTTTCCTGAGGGACACTACCTTTGGGTAGAGAGTGGCTGCTGAAGATCTTCTTAAAGTACCCCGACACTTGCGATGAGAACTGCAGATCGAGTATTTGCTTGTATCATGGCAAAACTTCATGTTGTCCAGTAACAGTGACAATTATGGCACTAACTCATGGCTATATCTGAGCATGCAGAGTAAAATTTTTTTCTTGATGTGCCACCTGCAGAAGAGATTTGAGTGTGTAGATGTGAGCTGTTGCCCATGGCTTGAGTGTCAGGACGGGGTAAATGGAGAGCCAGGAAAACAAAACAAGAAGACACGGCTTGACAAATGGACACAAATGCTAAAATTGAGATAAAAAACACAAAGGAAAAGAAGTGGAGTTCAGCATCGCTGTGCTGGCTCTGCCGACAGCTCCTTGTGTGCCGGTGGGTTGGGAAGGCCAGACTTGGTGTGCTCGGCACTGTGCGCGGCAGCGGAGCATCCCCTCAGCCCTGTGGGGGTGGCAGTGGGTGGATGTGGCTGTTGGGGTGCGCAGGGCACGGTACAAGTTTGTGGGTGGTTGCGTTACCCCTGTGATGTCCCATGTGCCCCCCAACCAGCAGATGGTCCACGTCCTGCGCCAGTGGAGCTTGTCCGGAGTCGGCAGCTGGATGGTCTGAGCCGGTGGCGGTGCTGGAGGTGGCGGAGCAGCGGCGAGTGCTGCCCGCTCTGCCCTGTTTTGCTGTCAGCGTCAGCCCCTCTGCCCGCAGAGACGGGCGGCGCGGGGAGCGCGGGAGGCTCCGCGGTTCCCACACTTGCGCGGCTCCCAGCTGGAGCCGCCTCCGACCCGGCCCGTGGCTTTATTGGTGGGAGGGGAAAAAAAACAACGCTAAAATCCAGCCTAGGAGAGCACATCAGGAGAGGAAAAACCTTCCCATATTTACTCTCAGTAGACTATTAAACAACACCAGGCTATTAATTTGGCTTTTGAGTCTTCACTAAAGCCCATAAAAGCGCACAGTTGTCAAATGGAGTTCATTTTAATTTCCTTTCAATCACAGTAAATTATTCAGGTGATAAATCAGCTGGGGCAGCCTCCTGGCTGTAATAGAAACCCTAATTCCTGGCTAATTATCCAGCCCATTGCTGCCAGCAGATCAATACCCCTACCGAATGGAAAGGGCGCGGGGTCTGGGTGGGGGATGGCAGCTGGGAGCAGGGTGGGCGCCCGTGACCGCTGCGGGGGGTCAGGCTGCACAGAGCCCCCCGCATCCCCCGCCGCCCGCAGGGGACACGTCCCCTCCTGGGGCAGGGCAGACGTGGCTTGGAGGGGCAGGGTGCCACGTCCTCGTATGTGGACGGAGGAGATGGAGCCCACTGGGGCTGGAGCAGGGGTTCAGCCCTTTCCCCCGGGGGGATCCTGCTGTGCTCTCGCCCCTTGGTGGGCCACGGCGATGGCCCTTTGCCGTGGATTTTCTGCTGGTTCCCTGGGTGTGGGGCGTCGCTGCTGGGGCACAGGACGGGCCGTGTCGGGCTGCTCGGGTGGTGCGGGAGCTGAGATGCCCTCGCCGCTGGTGCTGCCTGTCTCTGCCGGACGGTGGTCAGCACGGGAAGCAACGGGGTCAGTGTCCTTTGAGGGAGTCAGAGGCTATTCAGAAGGAGATCTCAGACTGGTAATACTTTTTCTTGCTGAGTATTATATTTAAATAATGGCAAAATTTAAAGAGGCTGAGAAAAGACTGTAGAGGACCATTGGTCCACCATGACACAGGGCGCTTCACTGGGATGGAAGAGCAGCTCTCTGGAGACGACAGTGGCACTTGACCGGCTCTCCCTGTGTGAGGCCCAAGGGCTGCTCCGTGCTCCAAGTTCTTCAAGCCCAGAGACAATGCTGCTCACCACAGCCTCCAGCTCTGGGGGACCCATCAGCTCCCAGACAAATAACAGGGTTAGACAGAGTAGAGCTCCTCTGTCTGCCAGGGTCCCCTGGGGTCTCAGAGCTCTGCACTGCCCTTGGCTTTGGAGGATGAGCCTTCGGGATGCCCATTCCTGTTCACCATCACCAGGACTGTTGTTTCCTCACATAGTGGTGGCTGGGAGCAGCACGGTGCTGGCTGTCCCCGAAGGTCTTGCTGTCTGGATGGGGAAGACAAGTGTGGCTGGGGAGAGGAAAGCATTTTCCCTGCAGTGCAGAGCCAGAGAGAGCAGCCGAACACCGTGATGGTGCCACAGGGAGGCTGAAGGCTCTTCTCTGAGCCCTCCATCCTTCCGTCGGGCTGCTGGGGACAGAGCGGGGCACCGCTGTTTCTCTGGCTCTGCTCTGATGTAGGGTCAAGAAGGAGAAGAGAACCCTGCCACGGTATTTCTTCCTGCAGAAAATCAGCTTCTATGCGTGGAAAGCCTTTTTTATTTCAGAGTGTCAGCAGAAAGCACAACTCCTTGGGCCAGCACCTCCCATTCCTGTCCTTGCCGCTCTGCCCTCCCCTGTAAGCGTTTTTTGTGTGTGGACGAGCTTCTGAAGGCTGCAGAGGATTCCCCACTTGTGCAGTCTTGTTGTGACCCCTCGTGTTGGGTGGTGACGGTCACTGTGGACTGTGTGGTGGCGAGTTTTCTGGGGAAGCAGCGTGAGAGGAGCTGTGTAACCTGCTCGTGTCTCTCTGCATCAACATCATCTTTGCCACAAGCACCCTGCAGCTCGTCTGGGCACCTGGGGGTGTCGTGTGGGCAGGGGCCGGTGTTGAAACGTCTGGTCTCAGAGTGAGCAAAAGAGGTGGGGAGACACCCAGGTGGGGTAACCCGAGGGATGCCCGCAGAGAGCGGGGGGTGCCCGGTGACCCACCTGAGCTCCATGCCCTTTCCCACTGGAGCAGCTGGTGACTGGTTCTCCTGCTTGGTCTGGAAGTGGTGGGCAGCCTGGGATTTCTCCTGCAAACTTTTCCAGAAGGCGATAGGGAGTGTTTCCAGGGGTCTGTGGTGCCCAGCGTGCAATTCCCGTCAGTGCTGCTGCCGGGGGATGGAGTCGGGGTTTCACCGCACTGACCCTGCTGTGCTGGCAAAGCGTGGAGGTGCTCGTCGTGTCAGGGGACCCACAGGCTGCTTCTTGTCCTTCTGGGTCGGTCTGTCTCATCCCAGTTGCTGCCGTGAGTCAGAACCTGAAGAAACAGACCAAAAAGCAAATGAAAAAGAGCTGCTGGGCCATCCTGGCTGCTTCCCTCTCCTCCCAGCAGCGTGTGACTGAATCGGTGCCATAGATCCAGGCTGGGGGAGAGGAGCAGTGCCCACGTCTTGGGGATTTCGGGGTGTGTTGGAAAGACTGGAGGTCTCCCAGTCCCAGTGCCTGGTACTTCGTTGGAGGTGCCCCAGTGATGGCTTGTGTTTGTGCCGATGCAGATGCTGAGTCTGTCACCTTGGGCTTGCTGTGGCTCCTTCCCAGCTCGCCTGGCTTTGCCTGGCAGAGCAGAGCCTGTGTCCTTGTCACCTCCTCCCCTTGCCTCAGCAGGGAGAGGGAATCCCAAAATATGGAGGTAGACAATGCCTTCGGGAATTGCAGTGCATTCCTGCAAAACACCTCCCTTTTTTCCTCCTGGCTGTTCTCAGGTATGACCATAAGTGAAAATACAAATTCCAGAGCTAAAGGAATGGCTAGCTTTGCTGTGTCTGGAGCTCATACATCTCCGTTGTCCCTGTCTCTTGTTTCTTTGCTCTGTACAGCTGCAGCGTGGGATGTTTTTCCCCCAGGAAGGCTCCCTGGGTTGTCCCGGGGCTCCTGTGGAGGGGGTGTTGGTGACGTGTGGCCTGTGGGTCCCCGCTGCGGTCCCTGGCTTCCCAGTGATGCTCCAGTGCTCCGGCAGGCACCGATCTCCAGCGCCAGCGAGGACAGAGCACGTCCCCTGTGTCCAGGCATGGCTGGGGGCTCCCTAGGGACTGAAATGCCACCGAGGGGGCGTGCGGGGTGTGCTTTTGCCCAAGTCTGGGAAAGCGGTGCTTGGAAATGGCAGCCTTCACACCACTGGTGTTGGGTGACGCGGGCAGGGGATGCTTCACCAGTCACCAGGTTTCATCTCAGCACTTCACACCAGCTTTGCACCCGGGGATTAGTGATGACAGGAGAACACAGAGTCCTGCAAAGGCAGTGGGTGATCTCCTCCAGGAGATCCTCCTCCTACAGAGGTGGGAAATTTAAGAAAATTTCCCCTTGTGTTACCTTCCCGGGAGTGTCTACCTTTCCTTGCAGCTTGGGAACTGGCTTTGAGTAATTGTATCTCTTTGTTCATCATGTGTTTTGCGATAAATAGCTATTTTTTTTTCAATATAGAGGGATAAACGAGGTCTATCACATCAGCAAGTTTTAAATAAAAGCTCACATCTTTGTCTTCAGTGGAGTCCTTCCAAGTTCTCATGTCACCAGCAGAGAGATAGTGGGAAGTCTGTCATTACAGAAGAAGTCACAGGCAGTAGCCAGTCAAACAGTGGACTCTGCCTGAGAGGAGTAGTGATTTGCTGGCCACCCGTCAGATTTTCAATATCGCATCAAGGCGTAATATATGAATAAGATGAGTGGAATTGTAATTGCTCATGTAGTCTTTTGTCCCTTTGAAAAACAAAAGGGGAGTCATTCATGCACTTTACAGTATGTACGTATGTGATGCTCCACTTGCGTAGGAAAATAGTTGTGGAATTGTCCTGAAGCTGGTTTTCACTGTGGAAAAAGGATAACATGTAACGGCACCAGTTGGCCAAGATTATGTCACAGCAAAATTGACCAACCTCCTTACGTCTGTGTTAGCCCTGCAAGAGAGGGAGAGACTAATCTGTGAGTAAACACACTTGACATTTATTTGAAGCCTGGTCTGCTTGCATTGTATTTGTAGTCCCCGGTAAATGTCTGGATCTCGCAAGCTTTGAGTAGTTTCAAATTCAATTTCCACCCTTTGGTTTGGAAATCAGTGCTGTTTCACAGGCATTCTGTAGACTTTCTCTAAATCTGTCCATCACTTTAATCAACAAAGATGAGTTTCTCAAAGTACCCTCCCTACACAGCGGTTGAACGCCTGGATATCTCAGTGTGCGAAAGCATCTTGGAAGGAGCCAAACTCTTCATGGCAGTGGGAGTACAAGACACATGAGCTGGCGCAGGAGAGGCTCTGCAGGGTCCAAGGGGGCACTTCTTCCCCCTGGGGACAGTCAGGAAGGGCAGAAGTTGCCTTCAGAAGTTGTGGTGTCTCCATCCATGGTGGTTTTCATGACCCAGTTGGATAAAGCCCTGAGCGACCTGGCGTGGCCCCATAGCTGGCCCTGCTTTGACAGACCTCCGGAGGTTCCTTCCAGCCTGGATTATCCTACGACCTTGATGTCCAGAACCTGCTGTTCATTCCAACGGTTATGATGTGACTTTGTATGGTTGCGATGGACAATGTGAAGAGTGTGGTTGGGGTGGGAGAGCAGCCTCCAGCTCAGATGGTGTAGGGTGAGATGGACGAGACCCTGGGAGCCTGAGCGACTCGCTCAGTGCAGGTGCTGAGTTTTCAGAAGAATGCCGTAGTTTTGGGTTGCCATTTGTTTAGGGAGGGATTGAATGAAACAACCTGCAGGAATGGTTGTATGAAGACGAAAAGCAATTGTGACGCCAAGCTGCTTCCAAAAAAAAAGGACTTAGTTTCAAAATTCCTCCCTGCTTATGTGAATAATGGCTTCTTGAAAATCTGGTGGCAGCAGAATCTGCTGAAATGAAAAAAATAATTAAATCTGAAAAGGACAGAAACTGTTAAATTAGGAGAGCAGCTTAGCACATAGGGGGGTGCTTTCAGCCCTGCTCCTCTCACCTTGAAAATATAATTGAAGAAGGGCGACCTGGGAGAGGCAGGGCTTTCCTTGGCTGGCTCTCCACGCTGCAGAGGTCTCCTCCAGGCCGAGACTGACCCAAGGTCGGTCCAGAGGAGGCCCGGATAGAGCTGAACCCACAGGGCTGGAGTCAGTGGTGCCTTTCCGAAGTGGGAGTGGAGCCAGGCAGGAGAACCGTGCTTCACAAATGCTGTGTTTGGCTAAAAGTGTTTGACCCGTTATGGACAGCTGTCTACATAGTTAAAATATGCAATTAAATAATGGATAAAATTAAGGTACATGAGAGAATGCCATCAGGTTATGTGGCTGATGGGCAGTTTTCAAGCATTGCCAAGTAGTGAGGTTTCGCACAAGTGGGAGGTTTTGTTGAAGGCACAGACCCCACATCCATGTTGTCGTTCAGGCAGGTGGCTGCTCTCTGGTTCTGGCTCTCTGGTTCTGCTGACTGCAGAGAAAAGTTCGGAAAATGTGACCCCACATACACTTCTGGCATAAAAACCGGGGCGGCTGTTGGGGTGGGAGAGACCCTCGGGTCACACCAGCAGTGGGCTCCCTTCTGGGTGTCCAACGCCGTTCCCTCGTCATGATGTTTCACGGCGTGTGCAGCACCTGGGTGTCTCCAGCGCAGCTGACGTTTTGGCCGTAAAATGATGATTATTACAACAGCAGTGCGTCTGGCTGAACCTGTCTTTCCAACAAAGAACGTTTTGATAAAACTGAAATGTTTCGCCAAAAGCTGTCATCTTTGATGATTTTTCCACGTAGGAAGTCCCTCGCTGGAGCCTTTCACGGTGGCAGTGAGGTGCAGAGCCTCCAGCAGCAGCAGGTGGTGGGTGTCACCAGACAGAGGATCTTTGCCTGGAACCTATGGGTATAAATACCCTATAGGTGTCCTATAGGTACCCTGTAGGTACCCTGTAGGTACCATGCTCTTTGGTCAGCCTGCCTCTGTTTTGCTTTGTTTTCTGTATCCCTGTGCAGAGAATTTGTGACGTTCCTGGGTGTTTTTGCTGATGCTGAGGAGCTCATTTCCCCGTCCTGCGGGTGGGCGGGATGAATGAGGGTGTTCAAAGGGAGAACCGGGTGTCGCGGAGTGGGTGACGCTCTCCATGAGGGCAGACCCTCCTTCTCCAGTGCCTTGTCCCGAAGCCCCCAGACCTGCTACTGCTTGGGTTTGGTTGTCAGTGGGTCTCAGATAATTAGCAAAGGGGGAAAACAGCTCAAGATTTACCCCCTGAGATTAGTAGGGTAAATCCTTGTGCCCGTTAGTCCTTGTTGAAAGTCACGGCTCTGCGCCATCCCCTGGATTTCCCCCTGTCCATTGTTCCCCTCCCCACCAAGCATTGCCCGCAGCACCTGGGAGGGGGAAGAGCATCTCCCACCCTGCAGCCCCCGCATCCCACCCTGGCACATCTTGGGTGCTGCACAGAACGCTCCGGTTTAGGGATGCCATCCAGGGAGTCACGTTGCCCTCCGTGCATGGGCTGTTCGACACTGAGTGCAGTTCCTGCTGCCTCTCTATCCCCCCACCCCCGAGGACTTCGTAAAAATGTGCTTCGTAAAGAAAAAGTAAGTGCTTCATAAATCTTCTGAAAACAATGTTGGTCCGTATATTTCTGTCTTTTGCATAAACATGCTGTAATGGAAGCTGGCTTCCAATATTGTGGCCTTTCACGTTCCGGTGTTGGCTACAGGTGAAAGAAGAACTTTGGAAAATTATATTTGGTTGTTTTTTTCTTTCTTTTTTTCTTTTTAATGTGGTCAGATCTACACTGGGGCTTTGGTGGGGAATTCACCAAGCCCCCAGGGACCCCAACAGGAAAAGTGGAAGACTTTTGGAAAATGACGAATGTATGTTTGTGTCCAGGTTTGAAAGTGGCCTGAAATTCAGGAACCGATGGATTGATGGGAGTTTGTTCAGCTTGGCCTTGCCACAGAGCCCAGCAGAGTCTGTCTCTCTCTCACTGGGTTTTGCCATGGCCGGAGCTGTGCCCTTCCCCGGGATATTTTGTCATTGGAACTGCTTCGGAACCCGTTTGTTGTGCACAATACGTAAGTGATACAGAAGGCGTCAGGAAAGGATTCTCAGATGGCATTTGTGAAATACCTTCAGATGGTTCATCTGAATGTGTTATGGAAATCATAGAACCACAGACGGTGTGGGGTTGGAAGGGACCTCCAAAGCCCATCCAGTCCAACCCCCTGCAGGGAGCAGGGACATCTCCAACCAGATCAGGTCGCTCAGAGCCTCATCCAGCCTGGCCTGGGATGGCTCCAGGGATGGGGCCTCCACCCCCTCTCTGGGCAACCTGCTCAGAGATACAAATGTTATTCAAATAGAAATGTTGTTCTTGCAAATTTGCACACGATTTCTCAAGCGTCAGGAGCCACAGGTAGGATGGATTGAAGATCTGGCAATATTGATTTAAACTTCACGCAGATTCGGAGCGTGCCTTTGTACTTCTGCTTTGTAGCAGAAGTTCTCTGCCAGGGAAGCTTCTCTGTAGGGAAATACTGATGGTGCTGCTGGTTGTGTTTTCTTCCCTGCTCACCCACACCGGGTGCTTCAGTGGAAGCAGTGGTGCCACCGTGATAGCGGGTCGTGCATTTTCCCTTCTCTTATAGCTGGAATTGTTATTGTTGGGAGTGAAAGTGCCCAGTTCCCATCCTGACAAACAGTGGGTTTTAGCAATATTTTGTGCCCGTGAGTGGCAAAAGGGATTACGTGCTGGGTCTACAACAAGCAAACCGCTTTTTCTACCAGGGTGGGGTGCGTTACCCTTTATTTCAGTTGGATGTCAGTTGGGTGCGNGGTGGTCCTGCTTTGGGGAGAGGAGGGAGCTGTGGTGGTCAGGATGGGTGCGCAGTGCCGGCAGCGGGAGAAGAATCCTGCAGCATTTGTTGTGCAAAATTGATCGCATTCCTCATTAAACCGAACTGGGAGGTTCTGGCATGGAAACGGCCGGCTGTTTCCATGTTCCCCTGCTCTAGGCCGGAGCTGGCAGCACTGCGGAGGGAGGGTGGGAGCTGGAGTCCGTCATGGCTTCATTTTGTGTCCTGGGGGAAACCGAGCAGTGTTTGTACTGCGAGAGGAAGGAGCTGTTGGGGATAAATGTGTGAAACTTGCAAATCCTGGCCAAAGCAGAGGTCAGCCCTCAGCACTGCAGCCCCTGCTCATCCAGGTCCGAGTTACTGCGCTAGCGAGGACGAAACCTGGAAGGGCACCGCTGTTCGCTGGGGGGGTTGCATCCATTTACCTCCCTTGGGCTGAGCGATTTCCTATGGGGAAAGTCCTGTCTGGGAAACACCCGTGAGGGTCTGCAGGTTTCTGCTGTCCCTCCACCGGAGCCTCTAGGACAGGCTCCAGGATGGGGGCGCGAGAGGCGGCCAGGCAGGGAATCGTCGGACCGATGGTCCATCATCCCCCATGCCACACAGTCTGTCCACACCTTGCTTTTACTCGAGTCTGCTAGCTCTGCCTAAGAAACAATAATACTGATAATAATTTAAAAAAAGGGATGCTTTCAGCATGAAGTGCGGGCTGTTTTCTGCGGGGCTGGTTTGTGGGGTTTTGTTGTTCGCGGCGGGCAGCGGTGGAGCACGTGTGTGCAGGCGGGTGTGATTTACTGGCCTGTGCAATGCCACATGTCTTTAAAATTACAGTGCCCATTTCCTGCTGAAATAATTTCTGCAAAGAGAGGCTCCTATTACAGCAAGAGGAGCGCGGACGTCATNCAATAAATTATGCTTTGTGATGTGAATCGGCGCACCAGAGAATTTGCACACTTTCAGTTTATTTATTTGAATTTTATTTATTTATTTTTTTCGGGGGGGGAGGGGTGGTGGTGGGGCTGGATGTAGACGCCGGCAGCAGGCAGTGAGGGCTCCCGCAGCGTGTGCCCCCGTCCGGGCGGCTGGGGAGAGCCGTCCTCCCCGGCGCCGCGCCGTCCGCTTTGACACAGCTGTGCGGTCACATTTTGATCAGTGTTGATAGCTTATGAATTCCAAAATTGACAAAATTTACAGAAAAATGAGGATAATCCATCTTCCTTAGCAGCCTGTCAGGAGCTGGCTATACTTCATAATCTTCAATTACAGATTCTATTTTCAGACATTTACATGCAGATATTAGAACAAAATGAAAATGAGAAACAAAGAGCGAATGGAAATGCAGCTATTTATATGTATAAAAGAAAAACAACAGGTAAATTCTAGGCATTTAGAATGGATTTGGGGGTCCCTTTGGAAAATCAGAGAACGGCTGTGTCCGCTTATGGATTGCACCGTGGAAATGTAAAACGTAGTGTGTTGTTTCCCACATGCAGATAATCGGAAGATTGGGTCAAAACCAGGTCAGTTATGCTGAAGTATGAGAGTGAATGTCTTCATGGCAGGGTGCACTGGCTAATTCCTGCTATCTTCAGAGGAATCTCTGGGGATGTGCACAATTCTAATGGCATTTGGGCTAAAACACAGCACAGCTGTTAATTTTTCAAAAACATACATGTTTTGTGAAAGGGAGATTCAGGAATACTCCATTTAAACCAGGGGAAAAGTATTGTACCACTGAAATCGAACTTCTGTGCCCCGTGAGACAGCAAAAGAGCCCAATGATGCTGAAAACAAAGAAATTGGTGTTCAGCCCCGAATAGCTGTGTAAATCAGTTTTACTCTGGAGCAGAATTGGTTTTGGTGGCAGCGCAGGGAATGTGAAGTGGGTTATGATGGGGGGGTGTCGAGGTGGTGATACGTGGGTTTTTGGGTGCCTCCCCTGTCCCGTCCCGTCCCGTCCCGTCCCGTCCCGAGGTGGCTAAGCAGGAGGCGTTAGGGTGGATGCTCCATTCCTGTAAAATCCCCGGCAGAGCAGCGCCAGTGCCCGTGCAGCTGCGAGGGGCACTGGGTTCCTGAAAGCTTGGGGAGATTAATTAGGGCTGCTTTGGATTAATCTCTCCCAACCATATCTAATGTTACAAATTCCTTCCCTTTGTCAGGCGGAGGTGGGGGTTTCTGTGCGCAGTCTGCCTGGTGCATGCCACTTCTGCCTGTATTTGTTAATTTTAAAGTATTACAATGCCAGGATTTGGAGATGCTGGGTATGGGGTCGGGCTTGCTGCTGCCCCGCGGGGCAAGTGGGGCCTTTGGTGGTGGTGACCTGGGGGACAGCACTGTGCCTTTTGGTGACCTCCAATTAATGTCTGGCTGGGTTAATTGAGGAGAAATGTTGTTTTTGGCAGCTTGGTGCGGCGTGGCCATCCTGCTGCCCAGGCCAGCGTGGGCAGGCGGAGGTGGCAGGAGCCACAGGAGCATGGCCACCTCCTAGAGCCCCCAGGCCGGCGCGTTGCTCCGAGGGTCCGAGCCTGTCGGGATGCTGCTGCTGCCGCCGCTGCTGCCTCCTGAGCATCCCCTGCGAGGGGACGCGTCGCTTCGTGCCGGCTGGGTGTTTTGCAGGTGGTTTGGGAAACTGAACAGATGCAAAAACCGAGACGTGCGAGTCCACGTGGGCACCGGCTGGCTCCCTGCGATGGCTGCTCACCCCGCACAGCAGACACCTCTTTTCTGCCTTCACTTGGAGCCGTCTGGGGTCCTCACCTACAAAAAGGGCCAGGATAGGAGGGGGATGCACTTGTCTCGCTCATCCCGGCCTGTGGGACCTCCCTGAGTTCCCCACGCCGGCACCCCAGAACCGGGCTGTTTCCGGGGGTGGTGGTGTTCCCCACTGTGCCTTCATCTTTGCTGGCCACTGTGGGATAAAATTCCAGGTGAATCTCAGNATAGAAATGCCATTATGCAAATGACATTGAATGTCCTTACTGAGCCTAAATAATTTTTGTGTTGGACGATTAAACCTCATCTGTTATTGATATGGGCTGCAGTCGGGCTATTAAAGAGTCCCAACAGTACTTACTCCCAGTAATGGGAAAATTGAGAGGAAGAGGCTAAACAATTGCCTCAAGTGTGCTGTGATTGTCTGGTAGGAGT
>VXBO01011639.1:0-14798 GCA_013400135.1 Rhinoptilus africanus
CAACTCCACCACCTCGCTTCACTCAAAACATAACATCTACATAGGGAATGCAACGTTCTCCAGGCAATGTCAAAGTTATTTTGTATATATTTGTATTTCCATACTGTGAATGACAAATCTGCTTATCTTACTAATGTGGACCCTCTTTTTAAGTCAAGCTAATTTATGAACAGGTGTCCAACAGTGCTTTTTGGGATGAGCATGAATCTGGCTTTCCAGGGATGTACCATACTCTACAAAATATTATAGCATACATTCTATTAAATATTCTATTTGAGATACTTCTTTCACCCCCAGCAGTATTGATATCAGGATGAGGAAGGAGAGGTAATGACTTCAAAGTTAAAATTTAACTAGTATATTTTCTATTTTTTTACTTATAGTTATCTTCTATGGGACTGGAAACTGGATAAGGAAAAAATCCTGAAATCAGATTTGTTTTCCTGTTTCCTGTTCCTGAGTGTGTTGAGATTACACTGAATACCAGCTGGTCAGACTCCACTTACAACTTATATTTGTGCTACTGAGAACTTCAGTGAAGTTGCTGCTAAAAATTGTAATAATTGAGCCTGTACTGTTATTGTTGTCTGGTAGTCCCATTTTTATGCTCCTCAGGGATTGTCCTATAACTGTAACTATATGTGAAGGAAACTTTCAAGACACTCTCTAAAACCCTTTTCTTCCCTGCTGATGTCCCACCAGCAAAAAAAACCCACCCTGTCTACTGTTTGTTAGAGACTTAATATAAAAGCACTCTTCCTTTTCCTCTATAAATTGCCATCCCTTTAGTGCTTACTTTAATTTACTGTTCCCTGAACTTTTTGCTTCTATCTTCTTTCCCACAGTTTTGGCTTTCACTGGCTTTCTGACTGCTATGCTATAGTTAGCAGAACCTGCAGCTGCTGTAAGCAACCCTCCCATGCTCTGTTTTCTTACTTTAGCTGGAAGAACAAGTCAGCATTAGAAGATAAAAGAGAACAGAGAAAAGTGGCAAGGATGACAACCGTTAGGGATAAAAGCAGTAGAGAAAAAGACAGTGAAAAGGGAATAAGATGAAGACATAAAAGAAGAGGTAGCAATTTGTGATTGAGCTGAATGACAGACTAAGAGAACATCTTAGTTTGGAAATATTTGCCAGTATTTCTTAGTATTTTACAGTGCAGAAGTTTCAGTCAGATGGACAGGATTACACATATGGGATGAAGGGAAAATCTAAAATATACTTCAAACTCTTCACTCTTGATTTACACCTTGACCATGACCATAATAACCATAGGATAAAACCTAGGAGTACACCAGCAAAAAGTTTAAAAACATGATCTTTATGTTTGTGAAAAATACTTTACCTTCTTGTACATAGGCTTTTTCAAGCAATCCTTTCTCCCCATAAACTGCAGCAATTTCTTTTTTCTTTTTTCTTTTTTTTTTTAATTTTTTAAAACATCTATCAACTTGAAGTTGCTAAGGAAATCCCGGGGAAAGTGAATTAATGGCTATGGAACATTTGTTGGCAAAGGTGCCTGATATTTCGTTATCTATTTTCCACTGTCAGTCACCATATGGATGTCATCTCATGTTCTCCACATATACAACTCAATTAATTTAATCACGTAATAAGGTAGAAAAATAAGATTTATTTACTACAAAATATGATTGTTTTTTTCTTCCCTCAGGCTTTTAAAATCTTGTCTTAGTTTTTAATAAAAGTATTATTTTTCCAGACCCACAGAACCAAGAAAAGCATCTTCCCCATTAAAAGCAAAACCACAAGATATAGGTGTTAAATGTGCATTTTAGAAGTTAATCTTGAATTTTAAATGCTTTGTTTTACAAGTCCTTTACTTACACATGGTATTTTCTTGGACGTTTTAACACCCCTAAGATCTTGTTTTATGCTTCTTTTTCCATTATCTAGGTATTTCTAGTTGCAAAGATATATGAGGGGCTGCCTATAAAGCACTCTGCAGGTCTAGTTCACAGCTGCCAACACTTTTTTCCCTCAAAGCTGAAAGCTTCCCTCTGTTTTCAACTTTAGTCAGAGGAGCTGTAATCCTCAAGCTGAGGGCAGTCCCCTTTATAGTTCTGCCAGTTTGTTGATGGCATCACCAGGGTATATACCACAAAAGTGCTATCATCAGTCTTCGTCACTTTTTTCCTGAAATGTATTAGCAAAATCTAATTTTGTGAATTTATTGTTTTAGGTAGATGTCAATTACCATACGTAACAATACATTTAGATTTGGTTTAATGATTGCATAATGTATACATGGGCCCAAGTGACAGTGTTCACAAAAACAAAGCAAAATGGGATGTCCAAGTTGAGTATTTTCTTACTTTGACATTTTGAAGTCATACAGAGCTTTCTAAATCCAGAATGTCCCTGAAATTTTTGACAAAATAAATCCAGGAGAAAAAATAAGGTTCACACAGGAATGATTTGTGTATCTAATCCCAAGCAGACCATTTCTCCTCATGCAGGTCCCCAGTCTCTGAAATACTGATTCTAGCTGCAGTCAGGGTAGTTTAGGAATGGGCTGTGATTTTAACAGCCAGTTCCACTGAATTAAATTAAATCATCACGAGGATAGCCCTTCTTTAGTCCACGTTTCCATAGTTTTTTATAAGTCAGTGGGACAGTTTTTGTCAGTATTGATAGGAAAACTGAGAGATAACATGACTTTCATATCTCTTTTCTAGGAAAAAATGGCCAGAAAAATGTGCTAGACTATACTAAGGGATATTCAGAGTCTTAAAAATATGTTTTAAATTCCTTTGTAGATCTGGTAGCACATAACTACAGACAGCTGAATATAGCCTCCCAGTCGCAGGCCCTGGTTCTTATAGGGGACTTTAATCACCCTGATATCCACTGGGTAGGCCATGTGGCCAGGCACACACAGTCCAGGAGGCTCCTCCAGTGTATTGATGATAACTTTTTGACACAGGTGGTGCAGGAACTGACAAGGAGAAGAGCACTCCTGGACCTAGTATTAACAAACACAGAGGGACTAGTGGAGGACATTAAGGTTGGGGGCACCCTAGGCTGTAGCAATCATGAAAAAACAGAGTTCAGGATCATGGGTACCATGCTCAAAAGAACAAGTAAAATTACAACCTTAGACTTCAGGAGGGTTAACTTTGATCTCTTAAAGAAGCTGCTTGGGGAGGTCTCGTGGGCTAGGGCTCTGGAAGGCAAAGGGGCTCAAGAAAGCTGGTTGGTGTTCAAAGACCACTTCCTCCAAGCTCAGGATCGGTGCATCCCTAAGATCAAGAAATCGGCCAAGGGACACAGGAGGCCTGCCTGGTTGAGCAGGGAACATCTGAACAAGCTCAAGTGGAAGAAGGAAGTTTACACTAAGTGGAAGAATGGCCTAACCCCTCGGGAAGATTATGAGAATGCTGCCAGAGCGTGCAGGGATGAAATGAGGAAAGCCAAGGCCGCCCTGGAACTAAACCTGTCAAGGAATGTCAAGCTCAACAGGAAGGGCTTCTTCAAGTACATTGGAGGAAAAAGGAAGACCAGAGAAGTTGTGGGCCTACTGTTGAATGAGACAGGAGCCATGGTGACGGAGGATGCGGAGAAGGCGGAGTTATTGAACGCCACTTTGTTCTTTACTGCTCAGCCTAGCCCTCAAGAGTCCCAGGCCTTGAAGAAAGTAATGGGGAAAGATGAAGACTTCCCCTGGGTTGAGGAGGATCAAATGAGGGATCAGTTAGGTCAATTAGATATTCACAAGTCCATGGGCCCTGATGGGATGCACCTGAGAATGCTGAGAGAGCTGGTGGAAGTCATTGCTGTGCCACTCTCCACCATCTCTGAAAGGTCCTGGAGAACAGGCGAGGTGCCTGAAGACTGGAGGAAAGCCAATGTCACTCCAGTCTTCAAAAAGGGCAAGAATGAGGACAAGGGGAACCACATGGTGGTCAGCCTCACCTCCATCCCTGGAAAGATGATGGAGCAGCTCGTTCTGGGAGTCATCTCAAGGCATATGGAGGAAAAGAAGGCCATCAGAAGTACTCAGCATGGATTCACCAAGGGGAAATCATGCCTGACTAATCTGATAGCCTTCTATGATGGTGTGACTGGATGGATAGATGAGGGGAGAGTGATAGATGTGGTCTACCTTGACTTCAGCAAGGCATTCAACACAATCTCCCACAGCATCCTCCTAGGGAAGCTTAGGAAGAGTGGGTTNCTTACAAATACTTAAAGGCTGGATGTCAGGAGGATGGGGCCAGGCTCTTTTCAGTGGTGCCCAGTGACAGGACAAGAGTTAATGGGCACAAACTTGAGTACAGGAAGTTCCACATAAATGTGAGGAGGAATTTCTTTACCTTGAGGATGGCAGAGCCCTGGAACAGGCTGCCCAGGGAGGTGGTGGAGTCTCCGTCTCTGGAGACATTCAAAACCCGCCTGGACGCGTTCCTGTGCAACCTGCTCTAGGGTGGCCCTGCTCTGGCAGGGGGTTGGACTAGATGATCTCCAGAGGTCCCTTCCAACCCTATAATTCTATGATTCTATGATAACTATTTATTCCCATTTTAAATTCTATAGCAGATTTATGTATATTACCTTCACACAACATAAGTATAAATGTAGCATAATTCTAGAAGAAATGGACATAATATTGAAAAGTTAACTGATAAAAAATGCCATGTAGATCAACCGTTGAGCTGCAGTTTCCCAATTGTTCACTATTCATTAACTGTAGTCTCCAGATTATGAAAAAACATCACTGATTGTCATAAGCAGCTGTCTACAGAGTACAGAAATAAATTAATCAGTTTATGGGCAGTTTTAGGATGTTAGGATGAATTTTTGGCAAATGTTTGAAACCTGAGAACAAGTCGATGGGTAAACAAATACATAAATACACAGAAACAAAGACTGTAATAGTTTTTAGAGGGGTTTGAGTTTACTGGTTTGTTTGTTTTACTCAAAATGGGATCAATTACAGTAGCTAATTTTTCAAATACTTGACACTATTGTGATGCTTGATTCTCAGCACTAACAATAACAGTATTATAATAAAAAATAATGTATTTGTTTGACTGTAAATCAAGTTTCAACAGTAAAACAAAATAAGCATTCTCACAAAGCAAAGCATTGCTTGCAATTTTTAATTTGTTATTCCTTGTTCACAAGCACTTTGGCTTGAGAGAACAAGATGACAACGGGGGTATCATTCTAAGGAAAGCAGTAGAAAACTTTTCCTTTGTATTACTTTGAATGACCCACACCATCTAATTTACTCATTTACACTTTGCATAAAGAACCCAATCTTGTCTCTCTCTCCAGCTTCATTCACTAGCCACATTTTGCATCAAAAAGTACAGTGAACAGTTGATCACTATCCACCTGCTCCTTTGTTATCATGATTTTGTCATGTCATTTTTGTCATGTCCTTCCTCAGTCATCTTTTCTGTAGGCTGAAAGAAACCAGAGATATTAAAAGATATCTGTGAGGTCATAAAAAAATTAGGAGACTCACTTGAGAATTTAGGAAGACAAGTGAAAAGTATTTGGCTTTTTTTATGTGTGGCTTGTATTTTCTGACTCTTTCAGGATCCTTGGAGATTACATTGACAAATTTTCCTCAGTGAATATGAAACTTACAAGCTTTTTTTCTTGTTTTATAAAAATATGTATACATATTCATTGTAGCAGGGTGAGAAAATAGTATATCTCTCTTTCAGAATACCCTTCTCACTTCATGACAGAGCTACACTCTAATTCCCTCTCCCTTTTTGCTGCCTCTAGGATCATCCCAGAAAAACAGGACTCGTGCAATGGGAGGGATCACCCATCCTGTGTGCCTCTCTGATCTGGTGGCACAAGAAGTCACACAGCAGGTAGAAAGTCAGTGGTGGTAGGTACTGGTTAAAAGTGGCCAGCAAAATCCTTCCTACAGAGTTTTTGTTCAGAGCCAACCCCACACACATGCTGAGAGAAATGAATTGGCAAATCTGTCCCTGCCTAGCTGCTGGCACCAACAGATTAGGCATGCAATGAGTATAGGTAGAAGATGGCCCCGTGCACCCTAATTGCTCAAGTGATATTTTAGAGGGGTATAAGCCCAACTTCCTTCCTTTTCCATGAAGAACTGAGATAAGAAGCACGGGTGGGACTTTTTTAGTTGAGAACTCTTGCATCACCCCACCATCCATAAGAAAATATTCACTTTTTCTTTAATTCTCTTTAGAGTGTACATAATGGAAGGATTACCATTTTCCCACTTCTGTAATCACTGAATATTTTCCTGATGGTTTTATCCATCTGATGAATGAATCAAGGAGCAACTTGCCTTCTTAGCTAAGAATTACCTTAAGGAAAACTCTCCTAAGGACCTGAGCGGGCACAGTATGGACATTGCAGCTCTGTTTCAATGTCTATTGAGAGCTTCTCCACTTCATGAAGGATACTTCCGTATTAGTCCAAGCTTTTCCTTGTACATTGAGTCCAACTTTTGGTTAGTCTTATAGTATGACATGATTACCTAATAAGCAGGTCTTATTTCCCTGGGCCTGTTAGGAATTTTATGATTTGCAGTTTGCTATTTATTTACCCAGTTACAATTTTTCTGTGGAGATATACTTAGCCTCTAAATGTTATTCCTTTAATGCTTTCAGAGTAGTTATTACTGTTTATGGCAACATATTATTGTATACCCTAGAATACAAGTGAAAACAAATAATGCTACTTTTGCTTTGGACTAACAGACCATTTCTCTTATACTACAGCATTGTCTGTTTTTCCTGGTAGGAATTAGTATGAGAATACACAAAAACTCAAGTACTGCTAAGTCCTTTATATCTGTACTGTTTCAGTGTGGAGCTGATTGACTGCATTTCTTGCATCATTCACATTCTTTTGTTTATTATGGTCATTCCATTATATTTATTCTCTGTCTTCTTGGAAGAGGTCCCTTTTTGTTGTTATTGATATTTTGCCTTTCCAATCATGTCAATAGAGTCGTCTATACTTGCCAAGTTTCCCCTTGGACACTATTTTTATTTCTTTTGAATTTCAGTCAAAACCTCATCTTTTATCAAAGACACAGTTATACACCTGAAATAGCAAAACTGATTTTTCAGTCATGGATCAGAAATATCCTAAAATCTTACCTTTTTTTATCCTGTGGATTCAAGAAATCTCAGAGGCTTTGGATTTTACACAAAGCACAGGCCTTATCAATATTTAATATACATTTTCTTAACCAGGCTTCTTTATCCCAAAACTTTTAAGTATCATTTTAGACCCAACCTGTTTGAAAGAGATCTTTTCTGTGTATTGAGCTAATATGGACTTTCCCTGTATAACCAAGGAGCTTGCTGCTGCTGAGGAACTTCTGCCTATAAAGTGAAGACATTAAAAGACCCATTTTGTATCTGACATGGCAGAGCTGTAGTGTTAAAATTATTTCAAAAATCAAAGGTCTCTGTCTAGGGCTAGAAACTGGGTGGGGAAGTGGACCTAGCTCAAGATCAAGTTGAGGATGACAATAAGCTTCAATCTTTGTAATTTACAAACTCCTCAGTGCTCACCTCCAAGAATCCCCCTCTCATCTTTCTCACATTTTAGCCGAGGTCCTGTATTATCATCCTTTGTTTTTTCCTTATTCTTTTTGTTCCTTTTTTAGCACCTTATGTGGTAGGCACTCAGTTTCCTAGCTTCTGTCTTTCAGCACCTCTCCTCTCTGGTTTCAGGTTTCAACCAAGACACTTGCTGTTACAATGAAACAAAGAGCAACTTTGACCGACAAAAAAAAAAAATTACAAGCAAACTTTGCTTTTCTTGACTTTTTTTTCATCTCTGTGATCTTATCTTTTGCGCCCCTTTTTAAGAAAATGAGTATTCTTTAATTACATGGGAATACGGCTATACTAAAGCCAATTCTTATTAACTACTAAAAAGAGTGGTTTATGATTGACACAGGGAATTCTCACTGGAATGCTGATATACCCAAGAAAAAATCTGATCTTAAATAATAACATAATGTCAAAGCAACAGTAATCTGTTAACAAAGACAGAAGATATTCTTATTTCCTGCTTGCTAGGTAGAGATAAGACAACTTCACTGTTTTATTTTTTAAAATTGCATTCCAACTTCCAAAAAATTTTTGGAAGGCAGACGTGTTTCATAATACACAGAGAACAGGGATCCCTGTAAGAAAAAAAAAAGAAAAAGAAAAAGAAAGCAGATTATCTATACTCAGAATGAAAGAGATTAAATAGCAGATAGCAATGTGTAAACCCATGAAATTCTGTTGTTTCCCTCTTCCTCAGTTCATTGTATGTGATTTTTTAATCTCTTAGGCTGTTATTTCTATCAATAAAAATGCAAGAAACTGTCTTTTTTAAGCAATTTATACACTATTCATCTACTTTTAAAATAAATTTTGTGATGTACTGCAACGAGAATTAGTGAGTTTGGCTTGTTAAAGCTCGTATAGTGGCTATTAAGGGCACATTAGAGAGCTGTATTGTACAGTCTGTAACATCTCAAAATGCCATATCCTGCCACTACAAGAAGGCTTAGGCCAGATTTTTAATAGACCAGTGGTGACAGTGCATATGCATCTAAGGACAATGCACATGCAGAAGAAGCTAATTAACATCAAACACTAATTAGTCCCTCAGTATTTAGCAATGAAGTATCAGCAGCTGTCTTAGATGCCATATGCTAATTAGCATTAATAAACTTCAGAAATAATTGTCTCCATTGTTCTGTGTCATAATACTCCCTCTAATTATACTTTGGAGAGCATTGCCTATAAATGGTAGCAAGCATTACATTGCATTGCTTGAAGTTTAATGAGCAATTTATGGCAACTTGTGGCAATTAAAAAAGAATCTGTATCAGAAAAAAAAAGATTAATACCAATTTTATAAGTCTATAATTAACGTGTTGGCTTGTACCTGTGTTCAGAAATTTTGTGAGATGGGAGGGAGATACTTTTTTTTTATTATATATGCTGTAGTGTATGCAGCAAAAGAATAAAAAGGTGATGCTTTAGTGTAATAGAACTGATTCATTGTCTCTGCATGCAAATGCTCAAAAAAACCTGTTTTATGTCTCACACAAAATGGTGTGAGCTATCATACTGGAGTGTTTATGCTCTGCTCTTGGATACTATGGTTGTTCAGAATTCCATTTGTCTAATGGTGAGGAAAAAAGAGAAGTATTATTTCTGGTTTACTCTGATCAGTATGCATTATCCACCATGGGTGTTTCTCCACAGATTTGTATTTTCTTTGCATCATTGAAGAACTCTGTAATTTTTGGCTTTTCTTGTGGCTTTTTTTGTTTCTTTGTTTGTTTATTTGATTTGCTTTGTTTTTCAATCAGAAAAACAGTTTGATATTAGGCCTGAGGCATAAAACCCTAGGCAACCTGAGACTCTGGAGGTCCATTTAGACTTGCCTGAAAACTTGTGACAACCGTTGTTAAAGACATACAGCACTGCATTATAGGCAGTGCGATCTTCCACAAAATGATCCCTCTCCACACATACTGCTCAGTGTCTATATTGCATGGTTTAAAGCATGTCAATAAAGCTAAGCAGTTCAAATATAGCAAGCATATGTAATATTTGAGCACACCTCTCACTGGGAAGTCCCACCAGGGTGAAAATAAAAGAGCAGGAAAGGGCACATAAAAAACAAGAATCAAGCTGCGCAGCAGATCCAAAAAAGGAGTCTGCATCCTATAGAAAAACACCAGAGAAACCCCACCCTAGGAGACTTAATTCCCAAGATGGGTCGAGAGCCAGCACAGGGCAGCTAAGACACATGTTCTGACTGTGTTTTACCAAAAGCACTAACAAATGTCCTAGAGGCTGTTCTTAAGTGTCAGCTACCTGTATTTGTGTAACTATTATGGCTTAAAGCAAACAAGCAAAGACCCTAACATGAAGCTTCCTTAGATACTTGTTTTCTTCTTCTCTTCTTTGTCTTTCTGTATTTGCAAGTCTCCCACCAGCTCAATTATAAGAATGGAAGCTACTTAAATAGAACAACAAATATGTACATGCAGAAAGAGAGAAAAAAAATGCTTTTCTGAAAAATCTCTGTAAATTCAATGTAGGGCTGGTATCTTGTACCAAATGTACACCATTAGGAGAGGGAGCAGTGGAGTGACAAGGAGCTATCTTAAATTCCATGCATTTTGACTCATGGTAGATATTATTATCCCTGAAGAGTCTAAATATTGAGGTTTTAGAATCAGATCCTTAGCACAAATAATTGGGACTGTTAGTTTTCCTTTCTGGAAAGTTTTTACCAAATTCAGAAGGAAAAAATAAAACAAAACAAAACAAAAAGAAAGGAGGGAAACCAACACTCCACTACCAAAGGGACTGAACACTGTTCCATTATTCCAAAATTAGGCTGTGGCTAGTGCAACTTAGCTTGACTGGAGACAGAAGAATCCTGAAGGCCTATATTGCAAACAGAAAATGTTGTTGTTCCATTATTTACCGCTATATTTTAAAAATTACCCACCTGCATCCAGTAGCTTGTTAAGAATAAGCAGGATGAAAGGAAGGCAGAGAGGTTATAGAAGCAATTTAAAAAAAAAAAAATAGTGTAGCAATCGGTAAATCCATTAGTGTTTAATAGCCTGATCTGAAGTTGTAATCCTTCAAGACCATGACAGAACTGTGTAAAAGATTATTTCCTCCAAGGAAAAGGATCATTAGCTCATAGAAATTACTAATGTTCGGAGGGGTTATTAGTCTATTATTTCTATCAGTGCAGAACCTAAGTATGAAGATTTCAACAATTGCATTAATGCCTATAAAATAAGTGAATTGAAGATGAAAGAAATCATATGCTTAGGAGAAGTGCACATTCATATGAAAGCACACAATTTAACTTTTGCAGCTGGTACGGGTTTGAGGCACAAAATTCAGTTATAGGTTGTGTTTGGACTTGCAATTTACTATTAAGAGCATCTACAAATGAAATTAATAAACACATATGCCCTCCCCATGCAATTAACAGTAAGGTTGTTAATAATGCAGGAGGAGGACCACACTCTGGAACTGAGGTTTGACCCTGTGAACCAGCTTCTCGGCCATAATTGAAGATATTTGTATTCCAATTTACAATGATACTTGATTTCATATTTTCTTCCATTTTAAAACAATTTATTTGCCTCGTGTATAACACTGAGAAAGAAAGAAAGGAAACCTACTCCCTTCAAAGTAAACTAAGGCCATAATTATTTCACATGCATACATAGGTATAATTTATTGCTTTATTAACAGTATGTCCACAAAATTAAGTAGATTGTCTATCTCTATTTGTGTTCACCTGCAAGAACATAAAACTGAAAAGATGTCCTAATAAATACTTTTGTACATCTAAATTAGGAGTAGCTTTCTTCATATCTTAAGAGATTTTCTTTAGAAATAACTTTTTTCCTGTAGCTTTGAAATGTTAAAAATAAAAACTATCTTTCAGAAAAAGTATTATTTATTCTGACCTGAAGGGGTTTCTTCCTGTAGTTAAAACTTCAGCTTGGACTAATAAGGTGATTTGTGCATTTGTACTCTATTTTATTCTCTAACAAAAGTTTAATGTAATTGGTTTGGGGTTTTGTTTCCACAACAAGCCCTAGGGCTTTTGATAAAGCTTTTAACTGGAANCATGCATTTTGACTCATGGTAGATATTATTATCCCTGAAGAGTCTAAATATTGAGGTTTTAGAATCAGATCCTTAGCACAAATAATTGGGACTGTTAGTTTTCCTTTCTGGAAAGTTTTTACCAAATTCAGAAGGAAAAAATAAAACAAAACAAAANGTAAGCAGTTGATTTAGATACAGCATAATTTTTCTCATTTTATATTAACAAGATTTTCTCCTCCTGACAAGCTGATGTTTCCTTTTACAGTACCATATACCACAATGCAACATTTTTCTTGACTGTAAACATATTAAAAATATAAAAGGATAATTCAGTGCTTCAATTTTTTCCCTAACTAATATATACAAAATCTTGACATTGATAGATTTCTACATGTCAGTACTTGGACTTCTAAGCTGCCCATTTCTCCTATGTATCCGACACCTAGACTATCTCATCCACTGTGGGCAAGGTGGTGACAGGTAACTAGTCCCAACAGAAAGGATGATGTGGAACCACACTGACTTCAAGGAAAGGAACAAAAGATACCCTAAATTCTTTAGATGTTTGGTGAGGGAGGAGTATGAAAATAGAAATAAATGATAATAAAAAATCATTAAACATTTTGTAGGCCCCCAGCCAGTAATATATTTGAAGAACTTGCTTTAAGGTATGTAAAATTCCCCTGCTGGGACTTTTTAGGTGTTCCTGTTCTTAGGACTAGGATTTACCTAGGTGGATGACTGTACAATCCCAAATGCATTCTGGCTGTCTGAACACCAAAACAGTAGTGCCAGCTTCCTATTCAATACCCACAGGATAGATAAGCTCTAGATCTACATCTTTTTCCCTCTAGCTGTTCCTTGAAGTAGGTAATAAGAATTGCTGGCCTTGTCTTCATGGACGTTAGGGCTTTGTCTCTTTTAGCAAACAATGAGACCCACTAGGAATACATTTGTAGAATAAAATAGTGGATAATTCCTCTACTGTAAGTATATCCACACTGTGAGCATTGCAGGAGGCTTAATGTCAGACAGGATGTAGAGTGGTCCAGCCAACTGAATGCTTACTAGTGGTCCCTGTGAGTGAAGTTCTGCACCATGTCTTCTAGCCTGAAAGAAAAAGGTTTGTGCAATCCAAACACATCTACAGTGTAAATCAAAGCAAGGGGACAATTGAGAGTTTTGGTTTAAAAAGTCTTTATCAAAATGAGAAATACAATGTAAATACACTGTAAGAGTTTGCAATTCTGATCTCTTTTCTCTTGCTCTCTACTGGCTAACCATGATTTCTACCTAGAAGTCAGAGCAGTTTGCATGTATGTAAATTATGAAATATTCATTCTTTTGTTAATTTCAGATAATCTTTATAACATTTATTCCTAACCATTGGGAACTCAGAGATATTTAATCTTCAAGAGACTTTCTGGACTTTGTGAGTTTAAGTCAGTTCCATATTGCAGCAGGGATGAACAGCCTCAGTTAATTCTAAACATTCCATCCTTCGTGGAATATGTCCTCAGCTTCAGGCCTCCTTCTAACTTCCTTGTTTCTCCACAGTTATCAAATGTAACCATAAGACAGACTCTTGAGCTGATACTGTTATCTCACTAATACAAGATCCTTCAATACTTTGACTTTAAAAAAAAAAACCCAAACAAAGCAAACAAAAACTGAGTAATGTCAGATCAAATCCAGACACCCTCACTGCCAGGGACAGCAAGACAAAACCTTGGAACAGTGCCATACCCAATCTTATGTTAGGTGTGTGACAATTCAAGTGAGAAATTTCTTCCATTCTGTATTACTTACTGATCCAAAACTGATCAGTGAGGACCACAACCTTCAGTTTTTTGCAGTTATTATCACAGTATTTATTTTTTTACAAGAACCACATGCATTTTATTTGTATTTTAGATAAAACCAATACATTTAAGAGACTTGTAGTCAAATTACAATTACTGTATCAGCTTCTCTAGTCTTTGCAGAGTTTGTTTTACCTATATAATTAAATTCAAGCACTTCAGTTGACTAACAGAAATAGCAGATGGTTTTCACATATGGAAAAGGCGATTAATACCCATGACACATTTAGCATGTTCATTTTTATTAATTGCAGTGGATGTTCTCAGAAGCCAAGTATCTATCCTACTGGCACTGTACAAATGTGGCAGGTTTGAACTAATACTGATTTAATCATATTCATTCAGGAAACTGGTTACTTTATTTGCATTGATTCAGGGTCATTGGCCTGCTTAGACTTTAAATACAGATAAATTTTATTGGAGTGCCAAACCCCAACACCTGTTTCTACTGCTGTTCAGCTTCCTACATCCAAATTCAGATTCAAATTCAGAAAGCTCTCCTTTTGCAATCTCATGACAATTTATGTTGGAATAGGTTTCTGCATCAGCCTCCTACACTGAGGTAAAGTTCACTGACGGTTTCTTGCTCATGTCATACCCAGGCTAGCTTCAGGTCAAACCACCACCTTACCTTTGTATGACTTCTGTTGTGCTTTACATTCAGAACAGTTCAGCAGTTGAAATACCTTTAACCATGCAGATTTACACAAGTTACCCATTTCATACTTCTAGGCTTACTCTCAAGCTCCGCTTTCTCAGACTCCAAGAGTCTTCAGACTTCAGCACCTCCAAGGGTCCCAGGATCTCACCTCCTCATTCTTCTGTTCTCCTCGTGCTTTTCAGTATCACTGTATCATTTTAATAGATAGGATTCTTTGAGAAGCCTAGAGCTGCTCTCTTTTACAAAATGCCCAAACTCAGAACCATGAAGGAACCCTGGGCTAGTTGGCTATCATTTCCTAGACTTATGCATCTGTTTTCCAAGGATTTACCAAATCATAAAAGACTGCAAAAATGACCTTTAATTCTCAGCATTTGCTCTTCCTATCTGGTCTTACAGCTTCAGTATAGTTACTCTTCTTAATTATAACAGTTCACGGTCGTGCACGTAACAGAACTGATAATCTGTTCCCATTTTCAGACAACTGCTCTTATTCACAGACCCTCATGCTACGCACCTTTCCTTTTTCTCTCTGAGAGGGAGGACCATGTCTGGCATGGATGCTCCAGCTTCTTCATAGGTCAGGTTCCCTGCAACCCAGGAAAATAATTTTTTTGGAGAATGAAATGAAATGAAATGAA
>VXBO01011640.1:0-10773 GCA_013400135.1 Rhinoptilus africanus
AAACATGTTCAGGACAATTTTAAAATTAACTTCGTATTTAACAATTACCTAACACTATGAAAAAAAAAAAATCTCCAAGTCACAAAGAAAAAATGAGAAAGTCCAGCTACCTCTGAATAATTCTACTGGGAATAATGTTCATTCATACTCCTTTACTTGAGTAATCTACCAGCCCTGACAATTGTTATTGGCTGTGGGTCGAATGTAATCATTCCACTTATAAGAAATAAGAATAGGTGACCATTAATAGAACATTCTTTACATCAAGAAGAAAGACGATAGCCCAGAGAANTAAAGGGACACACCAGGTGGCAAAACTGACTATTGTATTAGTTCGTTCTCATGTTTCTTTTATAGATCCTTTTTTCAGGAAGAATTCAGATTTCAGATATATGTAGCAATTATCAGTCTGATCCAGCAGACAATGAACTAAATTATAATCATTTAACCGGCCTCACTGCATCCTGGATCAGGAATTTAAGCCATTTTGGCTCTTTCTAATGGTATAACGGATATTTCACCTGGGTGATATATCCGGAAATGACTGGTTTAGATCTGAGTTTCGGTGTAACCTCAGCACAAGGTAACCTCAGCTTCAACAGAACCTGAATCATCCAGAACGTACCCACTGAATGTCTAACTACTTCAGCCTATTTTATTAGCTAAAATATTAATTTAACCACCTGGGAATAGCCTCATGAATCAAGGCAGGAGCTCCAAAGTGAGAGTTGTCTCTGTCTCTCACCTCTGTATTTTCCTAAGTATGTGCTTCTGCTTGAGAGCCCCAAAGAATAAGCTGGCAGACAAAGGCTCATAAGAAATATGATTACTCAGTTCTTCCTTCGTACAGAAAGACTAATAGAATTATTAAGTGGAATATAGATGATTACATACTCCAATATGCATAAATTATACTTTTAATATGAGTACAGCATACACAACATCTTCTTATGAAATTATCCAGGCATATTACTGCACTGTAAGAATTTCTTCGTAATTTTTCATTACTCTTATACCTTAGAACTTGCTTTATTACCTTAATTACGACACAACTGTTAATAACACTTATGTGACTGGAAAAAAAAAATTACATAGAGTTATATTGTGTTAGAAAGCATGTAACAAATAAGCAAGTAATTCTTTTCAGAAACACATTTGGTGAACTGCTTTGGTGAATTAAGTGCTGTATTTTTCTTTGATACTACAGCTGATACTCAGTTCTCTCTAACATTTACTCTATATGGTATTGTTTTAATTTATGGTAATCTCAATTAAATGACCGAAGGTAAGATAACCGTTGGATTCAAAATGAATTCAGCCTATGAAAATCCCATTTGCAATGTTTCAAGTGAATTTCAGAGGAACTGTCTTCATTCAAATATAGTTACTGCCTTGTGGTATATTATTTCAGCCAACACCATGATTTGAAAACTTTTCTTAAAACAATATTTGATCAATTTCATCAATGAAGCAAAGTCAGGATTTGAGACAAAGATTGTCAATATAGAGATGCTTTCTGTTTATCTGTTAAATCTACAAGGAAGAATCATTAAAAAGAACAAATTCTCAAATGTGTTTCATTCAATGCAAAATTTACTACTAGTTCCTTTGAAAAGGAGTAAGAGCAGTTAGACTTTCTTGTAAGAGGAAAAATTATATGTCTTGACTTATATTTGTCATACTAAACCCATAGATGGACAAGTAGAAGCAGTAAAAAGAAAAGGAATACAAATGTTTATTCAATATCTATACTAAAACAAAATAAAGTGAGCATTCTGTTTTAAAGAAGAACAAAAAGAAAAAGAAAAAAATAGAAAAAAGATTGCATTTAATTTATAAAAGCCAGTCTAGAAACGCTAGATATATAATTAAGGCAATGTTGCCCTGCATAGAGAGCCAGTCTAATCTTTACAGATTTAAATAATCAACATAATAAAGAAATTATCAAATATGACCAGAGCGTTTCTCCTTTCACCTGACTTCTTCAGTTGTTCTTTGTCTGTCCCTTCTTGACATTTTAAATTACTTTCATCTGTACATAGAATATTCACTATTTTTAAATGATGGAATTCACACACTATATAAAAATACACTTTGTTGCCCATCAGTTTTCTTTTTCATAAGAAATAATTTCATATCCAATAACATTTCTACAAAACTGTCTCTCCCTTTCACTTTCTTACTTTCTTCTGTAGTGTAACCAAACATAACACATTGCTTCCCTGACATGGGGTTAATATATTAGCATTTTCACTTGGTTTCATCAAGTACATTGCTACTTTAGAAAGTGACTCTCTGAAAGGAAGAAAAGGAAAGAAATTCACGGGAAATATATGTTTATTGTCTATGAAGAGAGGGGGTTTTTATGCCATATTCTCCCATTTAAGTAAACATTTGGATATTCTTCTCAGCCCTGCATAATCAGCCTGCGATTTGAGAGTCAAGTTGGCTCCTTTCCATCTCATCTATTATCTCCAATAATACAGGTTTTGCAGGCCAAATTAGTCCCTTGTTTGCACCTGTGCCCCCTAATGCCATCACTGGGTTTGCACAGCTGTAATTGCCTTGAATATAGTAAACAACTCAGATGATGCACAAGGTGGAATTGGATACACATGTGAATCAGTTTTAGGTGTGTTGACTGTAAGGTCAACTAGAATAAAAAGCAGAAAAACTTCCCCTTATGACTGGAGTTCATAGATGCAATTTTTTTCAAGAACAGCTCTCTACTCTGATTGCTGGGAGCAGAAATGCATTTTGTTACACTGTTGGGATGGTCAGAAAACAAAAGGAATATGATTTAGATTTTCTGTAGAAAACAGAATTTGAATTTAATATCGGAGTAATACCTTGTAGTTTGAACATAAAATCAGGTCTGTATTCAGTTTTTCTGGATGTGAGGAATTCAATCATGTAGTAAAGAGAAAGCTATCAGTGATTAGTCTAAGATTTCAAGATAGTTCCTGACTTAAATGCTTATAGTAACAAGTCAATTTTTACTCATTACTCAATGGGATTAAAAATAGTTTTAAACTCCTCTTTAATCCACCAGATTTAACTTCTTACTGTTATCTGTAACTTTCTTTTTTCTTTTTTTTTGTTTCCAAGCCAAACACTCATACTAAATCTAAGAATAGAAGGCCTAGGTGAAATATTTTAAAATTTTTGACTACTTATTAAGTTTAATCATGTCTGGGTATTCTCTACAGTGATGATGAATGCAGCATGCAGTACATAATATTCTTCCTTGCTGTATGTCAGAGAGCATAAACACAGAAGGCCAAAAGCCTTTAATCTCTCAGGCAAACCTGTCCGGGTTGCAGATAAGGATGTCTCAAATAGTTCTGTGGTCCCAAAACACAATACTCTTCAATCCACTAAACTAATAACTAAATCAGCTTTTATAATTGCATCACCTGCTGCAACCAGAAAAGTAGAGCCTGATCCCAGCCTTCTATGTCAAATAGAAACATTCTCACATTTAGCAGAAGTATGTTCAGAAGTTTAGAGAACTGATAATATTTGAACACCAGCTATATAAAGCTATATTTGAACAGTCTAATATTTACATTCTTTCTGGGCATAAAAATTACACTTTTTATAACAGACTTTTATTCCTTTGAAATTGTTTTCCCTTGATACCAGGTTGCAAAGTGCTATCCACCAAGGCACCTCTCCAATCATTAAAGAAAGACCTTTTGTGGTATTTTTAATTAGTTTCACCCTTCTTCACATCTTCAGCATGGTTATGGACACTCATTGATTTTAATTACCATACTGATAGCTTACTGCTTTGCACTCCTTATTAAAATGACCCTCAAGCATTTCTTTTGAAAGAGTCTTCTACATAGGGTTTTTTTTTTTACTTTTAAAACATTGATTTGAATTTGTTTGGATTTTCTGTATCAAGAAGTTGAGCGTTGTAAGAAAACTTCACATTTATCAATTAGCATATACATATGAGTTTTGAGGACAGAAGAACTTTATAAAATGTTTTATCCTGAGTACTTATTTTGAGATTTTTGGGGTGGAGGAGAGCATTTGCATGTTTGTCACATAAATGTGAAGCTTGTAAATTCATTATGTCCATGAAAAGAAGCAGAAATCTGTTACCAACAGCAGTGTCCAATATTAATTCTCATTTGCTCAGCTTCTACTTAATCTCACTAGGATGTTTATCACCTAGAACCCAAATTTATATACAATAATACCCCTTATAAAGCACTTCTAATTAAAGTTGTATGCACCTTCTGTTCCAAAGAGAAGGAATTTTCCAGTTCAGTGCCAGAATTAAATAATTTATTTTCCCAGTTTTTCAAATAACCACATTTCAGTTCTGTAAACCCTCAGTCTTTGCTTTTAGTTTTCTACATAAACATATGCAGTACTTACTTAGGCAGAATAAGACATTCTAATACCAGTGTGATATTCTTGCTTCTGCTGTTTTTCTTGTCTAAGTCATACAAGCCTTTTAAATTCCCTAGTTTATTACTGATAAAACATGTTTACGCAAGGTCTTACCCTGCCCTGCACGAGAGGAAAATTTGGAGACACACCATAGAAATATTTCTCTGGTTGGGAAACAGATGCATCAAAATGTTTGCACTCCCTCAAGGTTATGAAACTGTAGCACAGTTAGAGGTGGAAGTCCTTCCAAAGCTAACAGAAACATTATAAGGTTTCAGTCCTCCTTTTTTGTACATCAGTCAACAATTCTGAATCAAACATAGAGGAAATTTGACACTGTCTTTTTTCTTTTTTTCCCCCCACCCCTGAAGTAACACCACACTGGTTCTCCCATCTGAAGCGTGCTCTGTATTTGTTGACACAACATGTTCCTACTGAGATACCAGTCTTTGTGTCCTCATAGTTCAAATACTATTGCAGACTGGGGAGCACCTGGCTTCCAATTCAAAACAGTCAGTTATTTACACAGTCTAACAAGCTTCAGTTGTTCTCTAGCTAATAATCTACAGACATGCCTCTTTTACTTTGCCTTTGAATTAGTGAATATCTAATTTATTTGGGAACCCTCTGACTTTTAGACCTAGGTGCCATTATAGGGACTTATGTTCTTATTTGGTTTTGACATTTCTTCTTTACTGGTAAACATCCACTTAACTTTTATTGATGGTTTTATGTTTTCATTGATCCTTGTGTCATATCCCACTCAAAAGAAAAAATACAAAATAAATACAGGTATGTATTTGCAAAGGCACATCAAGTCTGTCTAGAAAATAAAATTACAGATGGAAGAACAGTTTCTAAAGGAAATAATTAGCTAACAGACACAGTGGTGTCCTCAAATGTCAGAATGTGATAACTGTTACTACTAAGACTATCTAGAGTTTCCAAGTTCTAGTGAAGGAAAGTTTCCTGCCTTATTAGGTTCCATTAATAGTTCCATAATTCCACAATAAATATTTATATTAATTTTTCTACTACTGCTATTCAATAGTCAGTTGGATGGACTGCATATTATAAAGAAAATTCTTATTTCTGGCTTTGATTAGTTTTCATGAAGTCATTGCTGCAAGGTGGCTGCGAAGTAACTCTTAAGACAGACTTCCCTGACATAGACTTACTGTCATGGTTTGGGCCAGATAGGCCAGTCAAAAGACAACAGATGCCCTCCCCGACCTCTTGCTCCAAGAACAGGGCAGATAAAGAGAGTTAAGAGTTGAAAAATTAATAATAAAATAAAGAACAACATAACAGAATAGACACAATATAAATAAATACATTCAAAAATGGATCAAGTTCCCAGAAAGATATCACTGGTAGGCACTACAAAATTTCCAGACTGGACTCGGTGACAAATGGGAACTGGAAAAAAATGACCAGGATCAAAAGATGAGCTGACAAGGTCCTCCTCAGATGTCAGTCATTGAAGAAAGAGAGCCACTGAGGAAGAAGAGCCCTTAGAAAGAAGTCCTGAGAGAGAAGCCAACATGACCCCTTTGATCCCTCAACTTTTACACTGAGCGTGGCAGATGGGATGGAATACCCTACTGGCCAGTTTGGGTCACCTCACCTGTCCACAGGTGTAACCCAACCACGGGGTAAACAACCAAGGCAGGTGACCGTGGCCGCCACTGCAACAAGTGTAAGCAAGAGCCTCTCACTGAACAGAAAGTTGGCTCTGCTTCACCCCAAACCAGAACACTTGTTCAGTAAACTTTTCATAAGAAGAAGAATTTTGAGGAATTCATAATGATAGAGGAGGCGTACAGACTGATAAAATGTTTTAATTTCCATAATCCTTCATAAAGGGAGTTTTGGCCATAGCTCAGGCCTGACTTGGAGGAGTATCAAGACAGATAAGAATTACATTGGTTTCAATCTTTTTCATTGTACCACATTTTCATCACTTAATACCACAGGTTTTGTTAATCTCCAAAAAAAATGAAACACATACACAGACATAAATTTCGTCCTCCTGCAGCCTTTTATTTCCATGATCCCTTTATAATACTATATTCACCACTAGCATTTGCTGTGACTCCAAAGAATGATATTTGTGCTAATTGAAAAAGCGATTCCTGGCATATCCTTAATTGCAATGAAATAAATGAAGCCCTTTAAAGTTCATACCAGAATTCAAACTAACATATAGAAGCAAATCTCTCTTATGCAAAAGCAACTTTCATTAAAACATGAAGCTCTGGAGAAAGCTGAACTGCTGCCTCTGAGCTATTGGGCATTAAAAAAAAAAATGAAAGGAATAATTGCACCTAGAGGTTATTATTATTGTAGAATGAAGCATATAGAGTATGTATCCGAAAGTACAGTGGTGCAGATCATTCATCAGATGCCTGGATCTCAATCTACCGAGCATTTGAGCTACCTTTCTAAGCTATTTTCCTTAGTGAAAAGTAGATTAAAGATTCTGACTCCTCTCACAATGACTCTATGCAGTAAAGTGATGAAATCAAGTATTTTTTAAAGCTAATTTTATAAATGTTTATTTTCATGATATCTGTATCTGTCTATCATGCATTAATCTGTTTTTTATGTAAAATGTAAATGAGAATACAAAGCTTCAACATTTGGTAAAACCACAATGTTTTATGCTTTCTGATCTCCCTAACCGATTTTGGAATTACCCATTCTTATGTGTGAATATTTCCAGATATATGCCAACTGTACCAGGCGTAAATGAAGTGCAAATCATGTGCATTTTAGATTAAAAGAACTCATAAATAAATCATTAGCGCACTGCAGTGTCTCTGTACTTCCCTGACAGAAGAACTCTGGGAAACAGATATAACTGATCATAGCTTTGTTTGATAACTTTCTAGCTTATTCTATTGGTCAGACTGTCTAATATTAGAGAGGTCAGGGAGTTCAAGGCCAGAACAGACAAAAAAAGTGTTCAATTTTACTTCCTGTATACTCAGTCAATTAGGTTTCATAAAAGGTCTAAAATATTTTGATAGCCAAGAGACCATTCTCTGTGCCTCAGTTGAGAAAAGACCAGTATATCATGATGTCCAACAGTCCTGCAGTGGCAGAGAACTGATTAGGTGAGATCCACCAAAATGATTGTAGGGACCAAATGGCATCCCATGTAGCAAAAAAATAGTATTTCTGCAATCCCAGAACAGTAATAGAGTCGTAGAATAGTCTTTCAGGGGAATTCCCTCCAGTGTAAACTTCAGTGAACACACAAAGTTTCTGTAAAGGATGACACTCACCCCCTCTTTTCCAATTTAGAATTGTTATAAAATACTTGTGCTTCTAAATAAAACAAGTGAACATACTGTTTAATGAGTAGGTTATGAACACTCTCCTAAGTGAATACAAATTAGAATTAACTCAGCAATAGTAAGACCCAGTAAAAGGTTGTTCAAGCATCAAAAACTTGATACAGACTGGGGGTGTTTGAAGCCTCTAAAGTTTAGAAGTAGATGTGCAAATAATACCAAAGCTAGAACATTACCATTTGCTATTCTATAGCCTTCACCAAGATTTCTTTTTCTTTCTTTGTCTGGGCTGTGGTAAACAGGCTCAGGAACATTTAAATTACATTTCAATTAGAGAAATGTGAATTATTCAACAATCTGGAACTATTCCCAATTTTTTTCCCCTGCCTCATCTAAATTTCCTTTATCTAAGACTATGTTAAGGCAAAGAACTATGTTTTTCAGCCAGTGAAGATCTAAGTGATACTGTATGTAGCTTAAATGATTTAAAAGTAACTGACCCTTAAACATAATGTATAATTAGCATTTCATCTTACTGTTCTTCAGAAAATACTTTATCGCACCAAACAATAAGAATAAATAATTTCTTTTACAAATAAAAGATATTTGCAATAGTTATCTCTATAGATGCAATAACTACCTCCATAGATTTCACTTTTCTTTTTATCACATACTGAATTTTTCCTTATTCCTTTTTAGAATATAGTTAATAGGTACAATACTAATTATCATAAGGTAATCAAGGTAGTAGTTTAAGGTATCAAAACACAAATGTATTTCTGCTTTATAAACAATTCTACAATTCAGAACATTCCCTGTGGTATTTGTTGGCGTAGGATGGACCTTTTGCAATTATAATTACCACTACACTACATCTACCATGAACAAAAATCAGTCAGTTCACAAATTAGCAAATCTATTGAATGCTTCGTTCCCTCAGTCCTTCTCACCGGTGTTCTGCCACTCTGTAACATCATGTCTCAAATCTACATGAAAACTATAATAAAATCAAAGGGAAAGTAATACTTTCTTGCTGCTAGCATAGCTAATCTTACCATGAAAAATACATTTTTTACAGTGAAATCTATGACTATAAGCAATTCTTCAAGCAAACAGAAATTGGTCTTTTTCCTTAAGAGAAGTGAACTTTGAATAAAGGTTGAGGATTGATGCTAAATAAAAAGCAATGTCATAAATTTCAAAGCATTCTGATGAACAGATGTTTATAGTTGAGGAGTATTGTACAGTAAATGAACCTCAACTTAAATGTTTAAAACATCACAACTAGAAATACATAATAGATATACATAATTTCAGCTAAACAAATGTGAGATGCTGTGGTGTAATTGGACTGTTTATGTACATGAAGAAAAATACCCTATTTTTAATGTCAATGCTTATCTGTAAAACTTTAACACATCCAAATAGCAACACTTGTCGTGGTTTTGGCCAAGTTGGCCGGTGGCCAGCAATAGATGCTCTCCTCTCACCTCTCATACATGGAGAGGAGGAATAAAGAGATTTACAAGTTTAGAAGAAACTAAACTACTTTAATGACATATTAATAATAAAAGAAAAAGGAAAATAATGAAATACATACAGTATACACAAAACGTATTAAGCTCCCAGGATGACGTCACTGTCAGGCAGTGGGAAGTCCCAGACTGGACTCAGCAATGGGTGGGAAGTGGATTCCGAATCTGGAGTCAGGAACCCACAGATCGGGATCAAAGTCAGATGAACAGACAGGGTACTCCTTGTATGTTAGCCATTGAAGAAAGAAGGCTGACCCTTTGTTTCCTCAGCTTTTATACTGAGCATGGGGCAGATGGGATGGAATACCCCTGTTGGTCAATTTTGGGTCACCTGTCCTCTCTGCTCCTCCCTGCAGGTGGGACCCCTCTACGCTTTTCCATTTCTGCCCCTCCAATGGGGCAAATAATGAAATTAGCTGACTTTGGTTTTTATAGGAATAAATATAAGTAAGAGCCTTTCTGCACATCATTCCTGGGCACAAACGGTAACAAGTGGCCTTGTTACTCTGAGAACGAATTGTTTTCGACATAACACACTGTTAATTTCAGAGACTTAGAAGAGGCCTAGCTAAGAAGTAAAATTACTGAACAGAAAGTTGGTTCTGTTTTACCTCAAACCAGGACAACACTATGCAAAATGCAAGAAGTACGTAAGATGTAAGCCAGGTTCCTTGCTAGTGGTAGCTAAGACACTAGATTCAATAGTTGCATTGATCTAAAACTGTGAAGAATGTGGTCAACAGTTAACATTTGTTGGAGAAACCTATTCACATTAGCTCACAATTTGGCAATGGATAAAGATGTTAAAAATTAGGGTTCACTAATGGAAATAAAATATTGTTTCATTGCAAGAGTTCAAAGGAAAGCCATCAAACATGAAAAATTGTGAAACTGCCTCAGCTTTAGGTTGTGGAGCACTGTACAAAGACTAGAGCCATTTTTGACACGTACCAAATAGTTGTCTTTTCTTGTTCAAGTATGAAATATTTACGTGGAGTAGAAATTTTCTCCCCCTTAAGTTCATTGATTTGTTTAAATTAAAATTTCTACAATATAGTATAGCACTAGATGCTTAGGAACAGTAAGGTAGTTTTATTAAAACCACACAATGGTATGAATCAAAGTTCAACTTGCTGCATAGACATTTATTCATGAAACAGCCATTGCCATTATGACAAAACTTATAATCGCTAGGTTGAAGAAACTATCATTTCTTTCTTATACTCAACAAAATACATTTTTCATTGTAGTACTAGTTAATTGGTTGAGTATATTTCCTTTATTATAGCATGAATATACAGATACAATTCAAATAACTATCCAAATTTTTTCTCACATGACTTCGTTGTTGAATGTAGTAACTAAATCAGAACTTTATAACAACAAGCTTTTGTGTACCATGTCAGCTTCTTTAGAAAATAAAGATCATACTCTTGGAGAAATCTTATTTTTGTTTTTGCCCCAGTCAAAGTCCTTAAGTGAAAATGTGCAAAATCTTTGTCTGTATCTATGTTTAAAGTAAAAAAAAAAAA
>VXBO01011640.1:10789-26289 GCA_013400135.1 Rhinoptilus africanus
AAAAAAAAAAAAAAAACCCAGAAAAAAACCTAGAAAAAATATTTTTTAAAAAATTTACATTTAACTTGGGGACAGGGTTGCTTTCTGTCCACTAAAAGCTGTTCACCAAGCTCCAATTTTTATTTGTCTAATGTGATGTCAAGAATTTGGAAGTGGCTGCAATAATATGGTTATCATAAGTATATATTAGTATGCTATATTATGATTTTATGATTTGAAAATACGCATTATTGATCTTTAACAGATAAAGAAAAAAAATCCCAGATTAATTTCAGAATTGACTGTAGTAGTTTCTCTAGACGTCAATACAAGATTTGAAGAAGTTAGATCAGTTAACTTGCTGGTTTAATTTGCTTATGTTTATTTAAGAAGTCATTTGATCAATAGCCATATATAAAGAGTCAGCTTTCTAGCAAACAAGAAGTTTATAGGATCATAGAATCATTTAGGTTGGAAAAGAGTCTTAAAACCATTGAATCCAACTGTTAACCTGACACTACTAAGTCCACCACTGAACCACATCCCTAAGCACAACCTCTACTCATCTTTTAAATACCTCCAAGGATGATGATTCAAGCATTTCCCTGGGCAGTCTCTTCCAATTCTTGACAACACTTATGGTGAAGAAATCTTTCCTAATATCCAATCTAAATCTCCTTTCAGGTAGTTGTAGAAAGTGATGACTTCTCCCCTGAGCCTCCTTTCCTCCACGCTAAAAAACACAGTTCTGACAGCCACTCCTCACAAGACTTATTCTCTGGACCCTTTACCAGCTTCATTGCTCTTCTTTGCATGCACTCCAGCACATGTTTTAAAGCAGTACTTAAAATGGAAAATGTATTTTTGATGATACAACTAGTTGGTTTTACATTTCTTGGAATTTCATGGCTGCATCCACTGAAGTGTTGAGCATTGCCACTATGGCATTGACACCTTTTTCCCATGGATCAAGTCCTAATTTTACAAATAATATTATTTCAGAATAAAAGTGATTCATAAGTTGTGGGAAACCCCCTAAAACAGGAGAAGGAAGAAGTAACAGAAGGTATTAGATACAACTTTTTTCTTAAGATATTACAGGTAGGAATAGGAAATGCCCTTGCAAACACTTGGAAATATTTTCCTTAAAAGTCTGATTCTGAGGCTTTGACAAGCATGCTATTTGTCTTCAAAGGGTACTTATAAATTTATAAAATTTCTTTCACCAGTGATCAAAATATTATCATTATAATTAAGACAGAGAACATTTTTTCGTAGTAAAATTTTGTTATGAATGAAAAGCTTAAGTTACATCAAAATGTCCATTCTAATTCCATTTTCATTCACCTATGGTTACTTAGCTACTTATGTTGGAAAGAAAATAATCTATTAGTCAACTGTGATTGCTCCCTTTCCCTTTATCCAAATAGTTTCTTATATTTCTTTTTTTAAAGGACATCTCTACCCTGTATTAGTACGGAGAAATAGAGCTGCACAGCAGAGTACAGGGAAACCAATACAATATTTGAAGAAGTTAGATCAGTTACTGGATATAGTTCAGTTAAGTGGCCTGGAGCTCTGGCTAGGGTAATTTATTTTATCAGGAATTTATCTTATTAAGAGCCCAAGTGGGATGATTTACCTTACGTGAAACTCTGTGCTGCAGTAGCTGCAGTGTCCTGGGTACCTAACACAGTCTGGACACGTTTATTCTGTTCTGCAGTATGTGGTGCTGAAGAGAATGTATTAGTTCTTGGTATAGTGGAGCAAAGAAGGCAAGGGTGCAGGCTAATGGGAATGTCTAGCAGGTCAAGAACTCAAATTATTTTAACTGCCAGTAAAAAGCATGGGATTCAGAAGGGGGAAAGACAAGAAACACCAAATGTTAGATTTGTAAAGACATCTTTATACAACATCGTCATACCTGATTTTTCAGTACTTATCTGAATCCTCAGTATTAAATGAAATGGGGAAAATAACTTTTTCCCTCCACAAAAATCTTAGCCTTTTTGTGGCTAAGTGGCTACAGAAAGATGGCTCAGACAAATGTCAAATCTGAGTTTCTGTTGAGGATCTGTATTGATATTCTTTTGAGTTTATCCTCTGATTCTAGTGCTCCTCCTCACACTTTTCCCCTGCTCCAGTGTGGAACCTGCCCACAGGCTGCAGTCCTTTAGGAACTGCTCCATCATGGTTCCCCTCCAAAAGAAAACAGCTCCTGTCAAGTAAAAGACTGCTCCAGAGTGTGGTCCCCACTGTATGCAGTTCTTTCAGGGCATATTTACCTGCTCCAGCATGGGGTCTTCCACAGGCTGTAGGGTGAATATGTGCTCCACTGTGGTATACTTAAAGAACAATTCAGTAATCTGAACACAGATATCTAATGCCATTTTAGCTGCTGCAGGCATCCAGATGTCAGCTGAGAAGGTGAAAGTCTCTTATAGTTCCTCTGTTATGTCTGGCAACATTATGGAGACACCTTGGATACCACAAGATGTCTAAAATGGCATTAGATCCCTGTGTTTAAGAAACTGAGTCACTTCTTTGCAATTCTTTTAATAAAAGCTAACTCTCTTTCAGAGAAAATCATGGTTAAATTAATATGTATGATTTTTTTTTTCAAGTGTCTGACATAACTAACACACCAATTTCATCAGTTTACCTGAAATGACCACATTCATTTCTATCACTACCTGCTTGAACACAGAGACAGGTGGATTCAAACAGAATTAGAGTCCTGAAATAAAATGCTGGATCATAGATTTGTGGTAGGGAGTTGATATTTAGGGTTAGCATTTGGGTGTTGGATTTTGGTTAGTATTTTTAATTTTTAATTCTATGTTTATTTGTATACATTCACTTTCCTTTCCTCAGCAGAAAATACACCTAAAAGGCAGCAACAGAGGAAAAAGAGTAGTCCAATTTAAATGCATGTATTTTACCTTTCCTATTGGGACACAGGATTCGCTACACAGAGCTTGTGCCTTGTGCAGTATCGTCTCAAGAACTGAAAGGACTCTTCTATGTATAGTCCCTTCACTTTGCCTTCAACCATGATAGAGATGTTTGTGCAGGAGAAGCAGCCTGTGATGACTCTCTTCACAGCACTGCCAGTACCCCCTTCTTTGCTTCTACCCAGTAAAACCAGTTCTGTCCCCGAGATGTCCTCAGACACCCAGTCCTTCAGTAGCCACCCAGCACAGCAGAAGCTGAAGCTGCAAAAGTACAAAAGCATCATTAACATGAAAAATTCCTCCTCTAGCAGTGGAATTGCTTGGCTCAGCAGATATCTCAGGCCTAAACCTGCAGTTTGGGGCATTATAGCCTGATTCAGAGCCTGTTCTTGTGGAGTGCAAATGAAGGTCCACAATAAGCCAGTCTCAAAGCACCAGCACTGCTACTGAATCTTCACCCCCAGTTTTGGCTGATGAAACACAGGAGTCTGGTCACCACAGCAGCACAATACAGACAACATTTACCTCATAGAAAAGCACTCAGAGGCCACTGTACCAACAGAGACCACTTAGATGAGGTGATATCTGAATTCATCTCCTCCTCACACTGGAAAGACCTGATGCAAGCTGTGAATGGTTTCAGCTCTGTACCATCCATGCCAATCCAATCCAGAGAGGCAGTTGAAAGTGCAAGAGGCCCCACATTGAAATTTTATTTCCCCTCTTCTTCAAATATCACAAAATGGTTTGGGTTGGAAGGGACCTTAAAGATCACCTAGTTCCAACCCCTCTGCCATGGGTGGGGACACATCCCACTAGACCAGGCTGCTCAAAGCCTCATCCAGCCTGGCCTTGAACACTTCCAGGATGAGGCATCCACCACTTCCCTGGGCAACTTGTTCCAGTATCACACCTCTCTGCGATGGAGTATCAGTATCATTCCTGCTTGCATCAGCCAGCCAACAATCAACAGCTCTAAGCAACCTGAGCCACCATGAGGAATTCCTCAGTAGGACCACCACTCAGCTCAGCAGTGCTTTGCCCACCCAGATGAACAATCTGTCCTCATGTACATCCTTTGAGTGAACATCAACTTCAACCCTTCTGTATACAAGTGTAGCGAGTAAAGCAAGCCTCCATGATACTCATGGAAATATTGTAACATAATAACAAAATAAAATTTTAGGAATAGTTTTATAGTATTGCCTCTGAATTTTGGCCATCATTAATGTTTTTGAAAATTGTGAATGGGTCTTTGTGATGTCATGCCCATTACAGATTACTATACTACTTTGAAGATTATTTCCAGACAAGATCCAAAAATACCTCTGTGTTGTAGTCATTTAAAAGGTATGAAGGCATTCAGTGTCAACTACTTAGCAAATATCAGAAGACTATGAAGAAAATGCCATGCTTATAGAAGTTAGGAATAGTATTCATTTTAATTATTATTTTTAATATTTTAAATTATATTATTGCTTTGATAGCCACCACTTTATGCAAGGTGGATGAGTCTCCTACAATACCTCCTATCAAAAATACAGCTGTGTCAGAATTATCAAAAATATCATAAACTTATAAAAATTAGAGAAGCCTGGTTATTTTGGTAAATCTAATCTGCAGCTCAAGTATACTTTGACGACCAACAGAAAACACTGCCTTCACAAGAGTCTTTTGTAGCTGCATTGTGTAGCAGTTGTTTTTCCTCTTTCTGATTAATTTTGAAGCTGAAACTAGTAAACCAATTGCAAAAGAAGTCTTTCACAAGCAAAATTTAGAATCACTCCCAAAGATTTCTGTCATTTTGGGCTAGCTACTCAAGTTCAAGTCAGTTAATCTCCCTTCCTGTGTTGTGGCACTACTCTGACATGGTGTTTATAGTCCAAATAAGGATTTCTATGAATAATATTAAAGAATGATTATTTAAACAATAACTTGTTATAATATCAGAGTTCTTTTCTACTATAGTTAAGAGATTCCAGGTGGCACCAGAACTGCATCAGTGCGAGAAATATCTATAAAGAAAAATATTTAATGGCAGTCATTGCTGTATGAAAAGCATTTTCAATTGCTACCATGCATTGTAGTACTGTTTCATGTGCATATATAGATACAGATAGGAAATCAGTGGGAGAAAATCAGGTAGGATTATAATTTAAATAAATGTACACCTAAGCAGGCAAGGTATCCCTGGTTTCAAGCTAGAAGCTGAACAAGCAAGAAGTGTTGTTCATGGAAAATATTATTCATGCCAGGTAAATAGAATCAGATCCCTAAAAAGGATTTCTTTACAGTGAACTCTAAAGGCAGCAAAGAAATAACCACACCAAATAAATCTAATACTGTTAAAATTCACAGCAGTATACTTACACATAACTCATCATAAAAGCAGTAACCTTGAAAGCTACTTAAACATAACAGACTTCACAAATCCAGAAAAATATATGATGAAGCATGCCTCAATTTATTTTCCTCACACTTCCAACATTCAATTTGTCTGGGCACACAGAGAGCACAAGAGTACTGTTGATGTGATTTGATTGCTACCATGTATAACTAACCGGGCTAGATGTCTTCTGTTATTAAACAGGAACACAGAAATGGTTTGTTCAAGGGCTGTCATTTGTTTTGAAGGCATTTCCTTTTGGGGTTTTTGTTCTTGCTTTATTATACATGGAGTTTTCTAAATTGTGTATACTTTGTACTGAATTTGACATTGCTTAATGTCTAGATTTATGTTTATTTCTTCAAAATCTACGGTTAGGAAAAATGCATGCAAGAGTTATGAAATTTCATAGGAAAATATTTAACATAGATCATGTAAATAAGAGCTGGATAGTTTCACACATTTCTATACATAAAAAGCTAATTATAATATCATGAACTGTAATATTTTAAACAATGAGGAATTAAAAAGTTAGTGTTTACTATCATCTTCACCCGCTTTTCCATTAGTTTCAAATTATGTCTTTAAGTTGCTGAAAACCTAGGTTCTCAGATCTGCAAAGGAAGACAGTAACCAAATGTTAACATTAAGGTCTTCTCATGATAGATTTTCTCATATTATACCTAAATTTGAAGCTATATGAGGTTTTTTACAGCAGGCTCTCAATGTCTGCAGCTTAGGAGATATAGAACAGCCTACATTCTGATATTGCTATGAGCTAAGGTGATTAATTTGGAATTAAATCCTAGCAGGATTTACAATCTGAGCATTTTTCATCCCAGCTGCTAAGAGAAAACACCACATTCCCTTCAAACATAGTCTGAGATGGCAATAATGCTTCTGTCAAGCTCTTTTTTCATTTCCTTCACCTACTTTTATCCAGCAAACTAATGTAGAACTTGCCTCGGGTAGAGGCAAAAAAAAAAAAGTTCTTTTTTTTGGTAGAAAATCTCTATCTTTTTTTTCATCTAAGCTGTTTGTCTTTTCATACATTATTTATTAAGCCAGAGAGACAGAAGGTGAAAATGATTCGTTGAGTTAATGATCAGGGCATTTATTAGAAAGAATGGACATAATGGTTCACATTCTTATCCCAATGAATGTCTGCTGAAACCCTACAGATCCTGCATATCTATCTGCAGGGAAAAACTGTTGTGACTTCAGCTTCCTTGCTGTGGTATGCAGGGTTGTACTGTTGTCTTAACTGCAATAAACCATTGAAGGTATTTACAACCAGACACTACTAAAGTATTTTAGCTTGTACTTCCCCTGTGCAAGAACATGCAAACAGCACGTCATACCATATTACCTCATGGCAATCTCCTTTTGCCCCAGAGCAATATCACTATATAATGCAAATTTATTGAAGTGTATTGCAGAGACCTAACTTTGAGAAACTTTGATTAGAAATTCAATGCAGCTTTGTATACAGCAAGTAGTAAATGGCAGCTAGGTGTTCATTTGGTTCCTATATCTTACCCTGAAGAAGGCAACAGATATTTTCCACTTGCCCTGTAATATAGCATTACCTCTTTAATGAGCTGATCAGATTACTTAAATTCTGTACGTAAAACCAGAAAACTACCAATATAACATGGACTCAGTTGAAAATTAAGAAGTGGGATGGGGAAAAAAAGTGAAATAATGGACAACATTGTGGTACAGACCCCTTTAACCCCACCAATTTCTTTTCTTAAATTGTCCTGATCACAAATGTCTTAACAATCACTGGAGCCAAAATGGACATTAGACAGGTTAAGGAAAAAACCACTTCGCTAACAAGTTATCACTGAAGAATTATTTGGTCTTCCAGTATTTTCCTTTCTTGTTGCTTTCCTATCTAAACTAGGGAATCATTGTTCTCCCTCAAACCCAATGAAAGGTCATTTTTCCAATTTTCATAATCCAATTTAAAAAAAGGGAAAAAAAGGTATCCTAATTCATCTTTTCTCTAAATACTTCGATTCAGGACAACTTCTGGTTTTTAAGTGTTTTTATCAAGCATGTATTTTAACTTATTTCATGATAGCTTCTGTCAAGCAATAAAAGTTTAAATTTAATAGGTCTGTAAAATATAAAATTAGCTTCCAAATGCATCATATGAATTCTAATTTATTTGAACCAGTTCCTTACTTGAAGTAAGTCAGCATAGTTCCTTGCATGAGTTCTTTGCAAATCAGTCTTGTCAAAAAAAACCCCAAACTAAAACCCCTTTGATACTGATAGAAAAAGCAGTATGCAAAATGTTAAGAAGATTGGGTTCTTTCTGGGATGAATAAATGTTTCTCTATCTGTGCAAATAGCAAACTTATAGGTATGATGTGACATGCTTATACGTGTGAAAAAAGTTACTGAACAATTACTTGCACTAAAACTAACAGATTTTAACACTTAATTTATTTTCAGAAGAGATTCAAAATAATCCACAAAACAGCAGTTGATAGTATTTGTCAAATTAGATCTTTAATTACTGATTGAAATTAGGATTGACAGATATATGCCTTAATGTTCAGCAAAGTTGTACTAAAGGTATTTGCTATGGACTTTCTGAGTCTCCTACATTTATCTTTGGGGAAAAACAACGAGGCATATAAGTGTTGTTAATTTAACCCATGTACCATCATTGTATTTGTTATGAGTCCTGTGTCTAGCCAAGTTACCAGACAATAATAAAGATAAATAAGCATTTGACTGAGCTCTGCAGATACTATTCTAAATGACTGAGTCAGACTGAAATTTGTCATATTGTCTAATGTTTAACAATGAAAGTAATTCAAGGACAGTTACATTCTGCAAAGGTTCTTCATCATTTCAATAGCTTAAAGCCACAAGGATAGCTTTTAATTGTTTATGTGATATATTGATTGTCTCCTTCACTCTGTACCAAAAAAGAACACAGTAAATTAATAATAAGCTCAGGCACTGCTGCAAAGTAACTGCTACAGGATAAGATTGATTTATATCTAAGGTGATGACGCCTGGACTCCAGATAACTAAATAGGGAATATAAATTTCCTGCAATATCTCAGATCACAATCACAGGTTTGGAATTCCAAATTTCTGTTGATACAACAGACTTTGATATATGGCACTATGGTATACACTTGTGTGAATTAACTTTGAAAGTATAAGAGTAGATAGGAGGTGAATGACTTCCCAGGATATATTCTTTAGCTCTTTCACACATTTATATGAAACAGCAGGTACTGAGTTTCTACAAAAAAGTAATAATGAAAAGTAACGCAGGCAGAAATAGCTCGCCTCTAGCAAGACTAACGGCAAGGTCAGATGGCATCAATTAAATGAAAAAGCCTGCAAGATAAAGTTCATTCCACATGTTATGAGCTCTTTCCCTCCTTCCAAACAAGTACCTAGTTTACAAGTATAAGGTTACTTAACTGTAAATTCATAGATCTACAATATGAAGTGACTGTGAAAAAAGGCTTCTGAAATAGTAAACAAGAATATTAGACATTAAAAAAATCCAAAAAAAAACACAACAAAAAAACCCCACCAAAACCTGCAACTCATAAAATACAGAAAGTTTCTTCTTTTAAATGTTAATAAACACAGAGCAACTGCTGTCAATATGTTCTTAACTGCAAAATATTTTTAAAATTTCAGCATTATCATTCCTTTTACATTTTGTGGAATATTCTGAATAATGTTTAGAAACAATGTTTAATAATTAAAAAAACCCCCACAAAACCATCAAGTAGATTGACACTTTCTCTTTTGAAGTATGACTACTTTGCAGACATCTGTGAGAAAACTCTTCTTGCTAAACATTGGTTCTCAAGGCTGATTATAGATATCTTAACATTACACATCCCTCCCAGGCAAGAACCTTGCATTTGAAATCTCTGCTTATTCAATTTAATTTGTAATCTTAGTTTCAGCCCTTCTTAGGTCTAAAATAAGAGGTAAATGAACTGCTGTCTCACTAAACTCTAATACCTAATTTGGACAGAAGCCAGTTTCGACTGATCCTGCACACAGCCTCCTAAGTGTGGTGCAAGGTAAACTTCCACCATTATTTGTTCTCCCTTTAAGTCACTGACTTACGGCTGATGCTTGACTATGTAAAAAAAAGCAGGAAAGCAGCAGAGCCCTCAAAATTTTGCAGAGATAGGTAATTGTAATATCACAGAAATTACAATCTACAGAGACCTCTGCATACAGCAAGGGCAACAAACAGGATGAGCTGGAAGCCACTAATGGTGCCAGAAAGCTATGACATGGTTGGCATTGTGAAACCTGGTAGGAGAAATACCATGACTGGAGTGGGGCTATTAATGGCTAGAGGCTGTTCAGAAGGGACAGGTGAAGAAGAAGGTGCAGAGGCATTGCCCTCTACATCAAGAAATGGAGTGTGAAAAGTTGTCTCTGAAGAATGTCCATGAGTAGGTTGAAAGCCTATGGGTAAGAATAAGAGACCAAGTCAACAAAGGGAACCTTGTGGTTAGTGTCTAATAGGGGCTGCTCGATCAAGGGGAGCCTATTGGCACAACCTTCTTACTCCAGCTACAGGAGGCATCACGCTCACAGGCTATCATCCTTCTGGGGAAATTCAACCTTGACATCTGCTGGAAAAGTATCACAGAAAGCTTTAGGCAATCAAGGAGGCTCCTGGAGTGCATCAAAGAAAACTTCTTAAGCCACATAATAGACAGCTGCACCAGAGGAGATGCAGTACTGGACCTGATGGTCACCAATTCAAGTGAGTTAATTGGTGATGTCAAGATTGGAGGCAGCCTGGGCTGCAGTGATGCACTGGTGGAGATCACGGTCCTGAGGGATACAAGTCAGGCAAAGGGTAATGTCAGGACACTAAATTTTGGGAAAGCAAATTTCCAGTTCTTCAAGGAGTTAGTCAATAGGACCCTCTGGGAAACTGTCCCCAGAGAAAAGGAAGCAGAAAAGAGCTGGAAGATCTTTACATGGTCCCCAACAACATCCTTCTCTCTAAGTTCGAGAGGTACGGATTTTCTGGGTTGACTGTATGGTTGATGAGGAATTGGTTCGATGGTCCCATCCAGAGGGTAGTGGTCAATGACTCAATGTCCAGATGGAGATCAATGACAAGGGGTTTCCTTCAGGGGTCTCTATTTGGACCAGTACTGTTCAATATGTTAATCAATGACATAGACAATGGGATTGAGTGCAGCCTCAGCAAGTCTACAGATGACAACAAGGTGAATGGTGTGGTTGCTATGCTGGGGGAAAGAGATGCCATCCAGAGGGACCTGGATAGGCTAGAGAAGTGGGCCAATGTGAACCTCATGAAGTTCAACAAGGCCAAGTGCAGAGTCCTGCACCTGGATTGAGGCAACCTCTGGAATGAACACAGGCTGGAGAATGAAGGGATTGAGAGCAGCCCTGTGGAAAAGGACTTGGGGGTTCTCATGGATGAAAAGCTGGACATGAGCCGACAATGTGTGTTTGCAGCCCAAAATGCCAGCTGTATCCTGGTCTACATTAAAAGAAGCATGGCCGGCATGTTGAGGGAGGTGATTTTGCCCCTCTATTCTGCTCTGGTGAGACTCTACCTGGAGTACTCCGTCCAGCTCTGAAGCCCTTAGCACAAGAAAGACATGGAGCTGTTGGAGCAGATCTAGAGGAGGGCCACAAAGATGATCAGAGGGCTGGAGCACCTTTCCTATGAGGAAAGGCTGAGAGAGTTGGGGTTGATCAGCCTGGAGAAAAGAAGGCTCCAGAAGACTTTATTGCAACCTTTCAGTACTTAAATAAGAAAGAATTTAATAAATGAAATAATAAGAATCATAGTACTACTACTGTTAACAACAATATGGCATGAAGAGTGTCAGCACTATTCCACAACAGTGAATCTTAAGAAAATATTTACACTATTTTGAGAGGTAATTTCAAAGTCTCATGAGGAAAAGAGAATTAATAATAACAATGACCTTAGAGGCCAGCCAAAATACAAAATCTTCGCAAAAATGTCCCCACAGCCATCCCAAAGAATAAAAACTCTCACACAACATAGAGAGAAATTAAATATATTAGGTGTTCAGTAGTAACACAGAAAATAAAATATAGATTAAACAATTTATTCTGACATGATGAAAGGGAGGGTTGGTGCAGAGCTATACAAGATTTATTTATGATATTAATGGAAAGAAAAAATACAGATAAAATGGTGGCTAGCTTCATCTACAAATATCCTGTCAATAATGATGCACTTATGTATTAAAAAGTAGAATGTGTACAAAAGTTTAAATTTTCTTATTTTACTGCATTTGATAAGACACAAACAATTTGGGGGGTGAAATTTAGTTTTATTTTTTTATTTACTTCAATTGGGACAGAATTTCCATTGAATTAACTTGCAGAAATCTCTGTTCTAAATAGACGTCTCTCAGCATAACAGAAGTGTGATTTTCAAAATTGCTAAGAATCAGAAGTTTTTGATTTAGATGTTTAAATGGTACCACCTCGTTACTGAGAAACACATTTAAATTCATTTTTTATATGTTTTGTCTAAATGAGGGAACTTCAGAAAGTGTATTCCCTTCCTCATAATATGGTTCATGAGAACGGTGGTGAGAGTCAGTTTGGCTTAGTTAATGTGTGACAAATTTGGTGCAGACAAATGGTAACTCTCAGACCTTGATTAGAGAAGTCATTGTACAAAAATAATTTTTCAGAGTTGATTTTGTGACCTGTATTTTTTCATTTCACAGTTTAATCATTTTGTTTAATGATTAGTTTGTTGCCTATGGATATAAGAGAGAACCATGTTTATCAGAAACAAGTCATGTATATTTGCAGCCTGAATGAGGTTAAATACACACACATACACAGCTACCATTTATACATACATGAGTTATATAAAGACAGTAGATATCCTTATTGTTAAGAACCAATAAAACTTACATATAATTTTTAACGTCAAATAATACCATAACTGGCAAAGTACTAAATTGTATTTGTGCCTGGTTAGGGATTTCTGACAACATCTCATTGGATAGCCTGACCTGTAAACCTAGACAGAATCTAGAAAAGCCTGATCCCCTTATGCACATGTGGTGGTGTTAGACTCCTACTTTTATTTGTGTTTCTTCTAGTTTTACTTTTTCAGTGACAAAACTGTATGCAAATAGTGTGATAGCATAGTTGATTGGTAAAGAGGAAGACACAAATTTAGCTCCCCTTTCTGCAAGATTTGGAGTAAGTGTTTGAATGTAGGTTTTCTGATGCTGAAGAAGAATATATATGTATGTACATTTTACATGTGTACATATGTGTGTGTGTACTACAGATACATATGCAATCCTGGCAAGTGGATTGTGGATCCGGTATGTCTTGAATCAATGAACATCTATTATAGCTTGAAGAGGAGAAGCTGAATGAAAATTTTCAAAACAGGTAGCAGGTAGTCATATTTATTAGCTGTGATCAGATTCAGATCAATTGGGTCAAAACAGCAAATTTAGACTTTTCACCTTCCTTGAGAGTAGGAAATTGGCTATTTCAAGAATCCCTCTCTCCCCATTCTCTCACTCTTTATTCTTTTTCTTTGTTTAAAACCTAGAATGAAGAAATAATTCAATAATTGACCTGCATAATTGAAATCTCAAAAAGCTTTGTGGGACAGTACAATAATTTCCCATGCAGTTCTACTTTTTCCCTGTGATAAAAATAAGTGGAACTGAAGGACTTGATTGCTTTCCAAAATAGAATGTAAATTACATTAATAGTTTTTAATCCAAACTACTAAGCTTTTCAAACACAATGGAAATACTGTCTCTGTAAAAAGATCCATAATTATTCCACTACTCAGTCATAAATATTTAATTCTTTGTTTTATATAAAGAAGCTTTAGAGAGAAAAAAGAGTTTCCTCATGTATGCAATAAGATTACACTGCAGGTCAAGTAATAAAAGAAAATAAAAATCTTTGTACTATTCAATTTAAATGTTGCTTTGTCACATAATTGTGATGATATGTTTCTAATTTAAGCAAAAATATATGAAATTCTGACAGGCAAAAGGAGATTTAAGGTACCTTGAATGTTCAGAATGAAAGAGATAAGAGTGATGAATCACCAGTGGTAACAAGTAAAGACTATCAAGGTACAATTTTCTTCAAACTCTCATTATTGTTATTGTATACATTGTATTAATGAGTCTTCTGTAACATGTTGTCTATATTCATTCTCTTTAAGAAAAATTAAATTAATTCAGAACAGAATAAATTCTAGGTTTACAATCAATTTCCTTATTGTCCTTGATGCATAGCAGTCAGGCATTAATTCTGTGATAGCCAGTACAGAACTCAGAAAGGAATCTGAATTTGAGTATCTAATTTGAATAGAAATTAGAGTTCTTTTAAATGCACTCAGAAAGCACAAAACTCTTAGTAAAAAAACCAAAACAAAATACCATAAAGCAAAATCCTCATAAGTGCTTTTGAATTATTGATCGGGTGTCTGCAGAATAATTCTTAAAATGAAGTGAAATTATAAAGGCTTATTTGTACTTCTGGGATGAAGGAGTGTTCTGTTTCTTCCTTCATATTTTCTGAAGTCACACTTTCTAGGGAGGATATTTTGATAGTACCATTTATTTGCCCCGTTTATGAAAAAAAACCAAACCAACAAATGCCACACCACTAACCAACCAACCAATAACTCTTCTAGTAAATATTAAGGAAAGTGATTACTGAAAACTATTCAAGGATGCTGTTTAAGACTTTCTATTTTTGAATTGTTTTGTTCAACGTCTGTTCAATAATTCCAGTTAAAAATTCCTGTGGAATTACATAAACATTATTTTTTATTAAGGCTATTTGATTTTCAGTTTATGATTCTTATGCTTCTACTAATCTCATAATTTCATCTCTAGGTTTTATAGGAACTTTGTAAATATTTCTAATCCAGATAGGGTTACTCTATAATATACCTGAGCATATCAATTGAGGTTTAGTCTCCTTCATAGAATCATAGAATCACATCATGCATTGGGTTGGAAGGGAACTTTAAAGGTCACCTGGTCCAAGCCCCCTGCAGTAAGCAGGGACATCTTCAACTAGATCATGTTTACTCTCCTTGAAGATAGCTACATTAATTTTTAGGCTTTGTCTTTTAGGATGTCAAAATGATCATGTAAATGAAAAGGTTTTTTACACACAAAGGCCCAGGTTTTACCACTGCTCCCATATGTATACTTGTGGATGTATATATTTGTACATCTCTTTGTTAGGATCCATTGTTTGTCAGGATTAAATGTAAGGATTCAGGGTATCTGTAAGGATCTTTCTTCATCATCTCTCATTGGGGAAATTCAGAATAAAGATGCCTCTTTTGACTTAAAGATAGACAAACTTATCTTTTAGGATAAATTCTCACTCTGTGAATAACTCCACTGAAATACTGGGACAATCAATGGTGTAAGATACATCTGTTGTGGTACATGAGAAAAAGGAGTGTGTCACTATGTATGTGTGCGTATGCATTGATTTTTAAACAACATTCTTAAGAACAAATCCTAAACTTATTTCTTGAAAATATGTTATCTTTGACATCTCTGAAGTGTTTATTGCTTTTGCCAAGTCGTATGAGTGTAATAGGGATCAGATCTGAAAACGCCATCTTGCTTGGCCTGTAATGATCAGCGTAAGACTGGAATAAACCACCTTGTATTTACTCCAAGTTCTTTCTATTTGTATTAGGTTTATATGACAAGGTTTTGGTAGCAAGGCAGCTGCAAGGCTGGCTTCTGTGAAAAGACAGAAGTACCAGTTCCAGTCAGCTCTAAGATGGAACAACTACTAGCCAAAGCTGAGCCAATCAGTGATACTGTGGGCACCTCTGTGATAACATTATAGAGAAAGAGTAAAAAACACTGTGCAACAGCAGCTGGGAGAGAGGAGTGAGAATATGTGGGAAGAGGAAGGAGGTGCTCCAGGCACTGGAGCAGACACTCCACTACAGTCTGTGGAGAAAACTGTGCTGAAGCTGGTTGTCCCCTTGCATCCCATGGAGGTCTACCGTAGAGCTGAGATCCACCCTGTAAGGCTGTGGAGCACCCCATGTTGAAGCAAATGGATGTGTCATAGAATCATAGAATCATAGAATCATAGAATCATAGAATCAT
>VXBO01011640.1:26345-48233 GCA_013400135.1 Rhinoptilus africanus
CCTCCTGTCTACCAGGACCCCCAGGTCCCTTTCACCTACACTGCTCTCCAGCAGGTCAGCCCCCAACCTGTACTGGTACATTGTGTTTTTCTTCCCCAAATGCAAAACTCTACACTTGCCCTTGTTGAACCTCATCAGGTTTCGCCCCGCCCAACTCTCCAGCCTGTCCAGGTCCCTCTGAATGGCAGCACAGTCTTCTGGGGTGTCGGCCACTCCTCCCAGCTTGGTGTCATCAGCAAACTTGCTGAGGGTGCACTCTGTACCCTCATCCAGGTCGTTGATGAAGATGTTGAACAACACCGGTCCCAGTACCGACCCCTGAGGGACTCCACTAGTCACAGGCCTCCAACTAGATTCTGCCCCATTGACTACGACTCTCTGACTTCTTCCTTTCAACCAGTTCTTGATCCACCTCACTGCTTGATCACCAAACCCATACTTGATCAGCTTAGCTACAAGGATGCTGTGGGAGACGGTGTCAAATGCTTTAGGTGGTGTCCTTGCATTGGGTTTGTGTGGCAATGTTTTGGTAGCAGGAGGGCTACATGGGTGACTTCTGTGAGAAGATGATAGAAGCTTCTCGTATGTCTGATAGAGCGAATGCAAGCCAGCTCCAAGACAGACCTGCCAAAGGCCCAAGGCTGAGCCAATCAGCGACCATGGTAGCACCTCTATGATGGCATATTTAAGAAGGGGGAAAAAACATGCTGCACAACAGCAGCTGAAGAGAGGAGTGAGAATATGTGAGAGAAACAAGGTGCGAACACCAAGGTCAATGAAGAAAGAGGAGGAGGAGGAGGCAGAAGAGTCGTGAGTGAAGTTAAAACTGGAAAGAAGGGAGGAATTGAGGAGTTGGTTTTGTTTCTCACTACCTCACTCTATTTTTAATTAGCACTAAATTAAATTAATCTGTCTAGTCTATTTTTCCTGTGACATTAGCTGGCAAGGGATCTCCCTGTCTTTATCTTAGTGTAAGAGCTTCTTGTATTTTCTCCCCCTGGCCTGCTGAGGAGGGAGAGTTGAGAGAGCAACTTGGTAGACACTAGGCAGCCAGCCAAGGTTAACCCACCAAGCCATGTTAGAGTGAAGGCAGAAAATACTAACAGTTCTCTTTAGCGTAATACAAGGGAAAAGTCCTCCACATCTCTTATCTAGAAGTTTGTTAATATTCTGAAGAATCAACACTGAAAGCTTTCTATCTGTGTACAGTCTGTATTATTCTCACTTAGTTCCAAAATGTTTTTAATTGTTTATGAAAACAACGTGAATTTTAATTCAAACATCTCTCTATTACATATTCAGCACCAGCTTTATTGCACTCAAGTCTTTGGGATTTAACTCACAACTTAATGGCTTTTCCAAGAATGTTGTTTTCCATACTGAAGTTTTTCCTCAGACTCATTTTGCACTGTCCTACCTAGCCTCAGTGATTTATTGGCTTTGAGTTGCCCCAGCCAACTTATCACTTGTGCCTTGCTGACCCTGAAGTAATCCAAGATAGCAAGTACATAGCCAATAATAGATGCCATCGGTTAATGTCTTTTGTGTTGTGCACTAAGCATTCTCCTTATACTTCAGTCTTTTGAAGGCATCCCTCAAGATTTTAATTGAGCCTAAAATTATCTCTATGGGTCTCCAAATTTCTGGTTTTCATGTATTAAATTCCACATATATTTAATATATTATTTGCTATTTACTCAGTGTATGTGCCTCTCTTCATGTACTGATCATGTATAGAATGTTTTAGCATGGTATGAAGATTTTATTGACATGTGTTTGTAGCTACAAAACTGACAAGTGTTGAAACTATAGTTGATTTTTTTATGTTAGCAAAAAAATGTCAAAAAACTTGTATCAATTCTTAATATTATTTTTTCATACTTCACAAGGGGAAGATCATAATTCACAAGGGGAAACCAGCAACCACCTCTTTAAAAAATCACCAACCTAAAAGACAAAATCAGTGTTTTAGAGAACTCTATAAAAAAAAAAAATTCCATTTTTTTACATCTTTATAACACCTTAATACAGAACTATTATAGTCTGGATGTGACCTGAAATAGGTTTTCTGTACTAAAAATATCATAATTGTAAACTGCTTTCTAATGTTACCAGGACCTTGACACACTGGTGAAATGAGCTGACAGGAACCACATGTAGTTCAGCAAAAGGAAATGCAGAGTCCTGCATCTCACAAAGGAGGAAAGGCTGACAGAGCTGGGACTGCTTAGCCTGGAGAAGAGGAGGCTCAAGGGGATCTCGTTAGTACCTGAGAGTGTTAAGAAGATGGAGAGAGGCTCTTTTCAGATGGAGAGAGGCTCTTTTCAGTGGTGCCCAGTGACAGGACAGGAACTAATGGGCACAAACTGAAACATAGGAGACTCTGTGTGAACATAAGGAAACACTTTTATCACTGTGAGAGCGACTGAAGGGGTTGTGGAGGCTCCATCCTTGAAGATTCTGTAAAGCTGTCTGGTGGCGGTCTGTGGCAATCAGCTCTCGGTGACTCTGCTTGAGCGAGGGGGTTGGACAAGATGACCTCCAGAGTTCCCTTCTAACCTCAGTGATCCTGTGATTCTATGATTATATTCTGGGATGTGAAACAAATGCCATTTTTCCATATGAAACATAAAGAAACATTTTTCTGAGCATGAAGATTCCAGATACTAAGCCCACCATTATAGGACTCTATATTATATATCCTGAGTTTATTTTCTTAATCCTCCATGGATTATAACTGCAGTTTATATACCTCAAACTCAATTCGGTTACTAACAACAGTCTCCACCACCCTTTAGAGTGATTTAAGGTTTCTGAAACATTGCCTTGGGATTGATAAATATGGTTCATTACTGGTACCTGGTGCCATTTCAAGTTGCAGAACTTGGGTTTAAGCTACCACCATAAAAAAAGTGGTTCTCTAATAGTCACATCTGCACCTCTGATGGTTCAGATGACATTGTGCAGCCATGTATAGACATTTGCGTGTTGGCTGAGATAAATTACTGCTGGTTTGGTGAGTATTACTTCTACATATTGAACATAAGTCTAAACAGTGCATGTACTTATGTATAACGTAGGGTGATTTTGTAGTTTATGAAGTATTAAATCTGTCCTGTTGCCATTTCATAGGACAAAATGAATTATGGAATGTATGCTTGAGACCTTTACTGCATAACCATAATAAGAGAAAGTTGGATGAACTTTTTTGCTTGTGGGAACTCTAATTAAAATGAATGAAAGAAGACATTTGCAATTACCATTGGAGAATAAGGGGATCATTTTCAGATCTAACAACTTGGTGCTTACTTTTCCCCAGCTGGGTCTTCCTATTGATAATAATTGGATGCTGGTTCCTTGAAGAGCAAAGGTATAAATTACCAAATGAGTTGCAAGATGACAGAATAGAAGGCATTTTAATGTGAATGGAAACTAAGAGATTCTCTTCATATAACCTGAAAAAAAAGGACCACAAAGAAACTCTGAACTTGTTAATATCCAGGAAAAAAAAAGTACATAAAATAAAGTAATTCTATTTATAAAGTTCATTAATTTCAATGATATAAATTAGTGATTTTCCTCCCAAGAAATTTCTAAACCACTGTTTTAAAATAAACTGAGATTCCTAGAATTCTCAACAGTTATCATGTAGAATGGTCTCATAACAACTCTCAAGAACCATTCCCTTTCAGCTGAGATTTTGTTCTTTTGAACAGACTGGATGTCATTCATCAAGAAAAATATTCTCTCAGAGGCACAACAGTGCTTGAGAGTGCCAGCATTTATTGAATGAGAAGGATGAAATTCAAATAAGGAGTCTTATGTGTTAAAAAATTATGGAAAATCTTTGCCAACTGTCATAGACTGATACCTTTTTCTTTCAAGGCTCTCACTGACAGAAAAGGAGTGTGTACATGAACACAAGAGTATTCTTCAAGCATCATTTAGTTGGCAGTTCATTTATAATATCAAAAACTCCATATTGATTTAAGCTCCACTGCTTCAATTGCTGAGAACAGCTAAATTCAAAGACACATTAGACTTGAGGATGGAAAGCCTTTATCTCACAGTCAGAGCCCTTCCTGCAACAGTTTGAGATACCAAGTATCTGCAATAGTTCTGGTGATAAAATTGGTTGATCTAGCGGATTGACAAGAAACATTTTCTTCATGAAGCTTGTCCCATTTTTCTGAACGCTTATGCAAACTTACTGTTAATTAAAATTACTTGTTGATTTTTAATTATTTTGTTTCATAAACACACCAGTTTCCCCGTGTTTACATGCCTTTGAGACCTATGCAGTGTATTTACAAAATTGGTCTTGAAAAATGCATGACATGATAGTTTCTGTTAGCTGTCATGAAACCTAAGCATTAAATTTCCAGGCGATAGAAATAACTTGGCAGTGAGAAGTATTTGATGAGAAAACTTACTAAGAGACAAGGATTCCTAAAGATTTTCTGTATTCATCTAGATATTTTTATTCACCATTTCATCATACTCCCTAAGCAACTTTTCAGACATCAGTATGATTAATTTTTTTTTCTCAGGACATTTTAACAAAAAAAGGGAGAGGGAAAGCTGCTTTCTTCATTTTGCAAATAGAGACTTTAACATTAAAAATATGTAGGTAGAATAGAATAGAATAGAATAGAATAGAATAGAATAGAATAGAATAGAATAGAATAGAATAGAATAGAATAGAATAGAATAGAATAGAATAGAATAGAATAGAATAGAATAGAATAGAATAGAATAGAATAGAATAGAATAGAATAGAATAGAATAGAATAGAATAGAATAGAATAGAATAGAATAGAATAGAATAGAATAGAATAGAATAGAATAGAATAGAATAGAATAGAATAGAATAGAATAGAATAGAATAGAATAGAATAGAATAGAATAGAATAGAATAGAATAGAATAGAATAGAATAGAATAGAATAGAATAGAATAGAATAGAATAGAATAGAATAGAATAGAATAGAATAGAATAGAATAGAATAGAATAGAATAGAATAGAATAGAATAGAATAGAATAGAATAGAATAGAATAGAATAGAATAGAATAGAATAGAATAGAATAGAATAGAATAGAATAGAATAGAATAGAATAGAATAGAATAGAATAGAATAGAATAGAATAGAATAGAATAGAATAGAATAGAATAGAATAGAATAGAATAGAATAGAATAGAATAGAATAGAATAGAATAGAATAGAATAGAATAGAATAGAATAGAATAGAATAGAATAGAATAGAATAGAATAGAATAGAATAGAATAGAAAATTTGCAGCTGACCAAAAGTTAAAGCATTATTAAGGGAATTGTCCAAATAACTCTCAAACATCAACAGGTTTGGGGCATCGACTACCACTCTAGGAAGACTGTTGCAGTGTTTGGCCACCCTCTTGGTAAAGAAATGCTTACTAATGTCCAGTCTGAACCTTCCCTGGTGCAGCTTTGAACCATCCCCATGGGTCCTATCACTGGATACCAGGGGCACCTCCCTCTCCACTTCCCCTCCCCAGGAAGCTGTAGAGAGCATGAGGTTGCCCTCAGCCTCCTTTTCTCCAAACTAGACAAGCCCAAAGTCATTAGCCGCTCCTCATAGGACATACTTTCCAGAAGGTGGACCACCTTTATGAAATAAAGTAGATTTGTAATCTTTTATTTCATGCTGCTATACCATGTCTAAGCCTCTAAGCTGCTAAAACTCGAGCAAAGGCTTGTAAGAGTTCACAAGATATGCTTTCCTTTAGATGTTTTTGATCAGAGGACCAATTTTGTTTTTTAGATCTTTCTGGAGAATGCGTAGCCATGTTGCCCTGTAGTACAGTGTTGCCATTGCTGGTAGCAGGCCACAGGTTTTCTATTGAGTTTGCAAATCATGAGGACTGAGGCTTGTCAGCCCTGCTCTGTTTAGTCTTTTTTTTGGACCTGCCTACAGATTAGCTCTACTTGTCTTATCTGTAACAATGGGGTTTCTAATTGACCAGATAGCTATGGTTAACTCATTTTACTTTTGTTAATCTTTTTATTCTATAAATATATGTTGCAGGTCTACTCGATGAAGGACTCCAAAAGTTACCGACTTACCATAACATTCAATTAGCAGCACCAGAATGAAATTACCAACCTCAGAAGCAGAGGGAGATTATAACATCAGGAAAAGGGGTAGAAACTAAGTGTTCTTCCTGATCACAGTGTCCTCTATTCCAGGGTAATTGCTGGGATGAGACTGGCTGGGCATTAGTTTGCTTGTGAGAGGTGGTGAGCAACTGCCTTTGCATCTTGCTTCTTTTCCTTTTTCATAGATTCATAGAATTGTTCGGGTTGGAAAGGACCTTTATCATCTACTCCAGCCCCACCCTGCTATGGACAGGGACATTTCCACTAGCTCATGTTGCTCTAAGACCTGTCCAATTGAACCTTGAACACTTCCAATGATGGGCCATCCACAGCTTCCTGAGGCAACCTGTTCCAGTGTCTCACTACTTTCATCATAATAAATTTCATCCTTATATCCAATCTAAACCTACTCTTTTTCAGTTTAAAATCATTACCCCTTGTACTGTCATTACAGGCCTGGTAAAAAGTCTTTCTTCATCTTTCTTACAAGCCCCTTTAAGTATTGAAAGTGTTGCTGCCATAAGACCTCTCCTCCAGGATGAAAAACCCCAGCCCTGTCAGCCTTTCATCATAGCTGAGGTTTTTTAGCCCTCTGGTCATTTTTGTGGCCTTCCCCTGGACATGCTCTAAGAGGTCCATTTGCATAATATGTCATGCTTAATGACCAGAAAATCAAAGCATAAGACACAGTGGATTGGAAGGATCTGACTCCTCCAAGTAGAAGATGACTTTTTTTTTTTTCCTTTTAAGATGTAAGGATATAAAGAAAAATGGCAGAAAACAGGTGAAATAACAGAAAATGTGCTTCAAGTAAAATGCATATAACCAGAAAGCAAACTTCTATTTTGGATAAAATGAATGCCACTTTCTGCTCCTTTTTTATTATTATTATTTTTTTATTATTATTCTGGGCCCAACTGTGTCCAGCCATTAATAAATTACCCAGTTGAAGGTGTACTTTTTTCTACATTCCAAATACTTACACATGTGGTAGCCATACATAGAGGGGAAAAAAAACCAAAACCAAAACACAAAAAAAAACCTCCTCAAACCAAAACCCACCACCTGTTCCTGGAGGCAAAATTGGTTGCTTGAATTTCTATGGTAAAATGAGGGGAATTATACATTAATGATTGCTTTGAAGTATGAACGAACTATCACAATTATTTTCAAATATGTTTTCCTTTTATTAGCTATGCTGTTGCATTTTTCTGTTTTCAATAGGCCAGATGCTTGAGGAGTACTTTTTTCATAAGGATACAGACTATGATTACATTCATGAAATAGGACTTCTTTTAAATCTTCTCATTTTAAAGGCACTTATCCGTAGTCAAGAAAAGAGAAACCTCAACAAACATATCTCTAAGGAAATTGCAAAAGTTTATGAGAAAATTAATTTCTTAGAACTTAATCCAGTTATTCAAAAAATCCCTGTGTCAATCCAGTAATAACTAAATGTGAAATAATTTATTTAAAATAAGTTTATTACATATTATTAGATTTTATCATAATTAAATAATATGGTTTTAGATTCTTGTCAATTTAGCACTGTGTTTATTATAAACACCCTGAACTAATTTCCTTCCCATGACCCCATGAAGTTGTGCAGCAACATTAAAAATGGTCACAAAGGTCATCACATGGAAATGTTTATTATGGTAACTGGTTACCCAAAGTGAAATTAATTTTACTTTAAAAGCAGCAGTAATTAATTGATTTTTATGTTTATATTTTTGTGCTTTTTTCTTAACTGTGCCTCACTAGAGTAATACAAAGCTATTGTCCTTAAAAGACTAAATAGTGAAAACTCCACATCTATTTTCTCTTTATTTGCCCGTTTTGTCCTTTTTTGTTTAAAGGTGAGTCAAAGTTAAAGATGCAAATTTTGGATGTTAGAAGTTTAAAACTCCTTTATTATAAATTCCTGTTTCCCATAACCTATTGATATATGCTGTATATTGCTATCCACTGTTACATATTTGTGTAATTTATATAGCAAATCAAAATTCAGAAATTGTAACTGTACAATTGAGTTAAATATTCACAGTTCACATAAATCATGTAAACAACAGACTAAATCAAAAGGTTAAATTATGCAAAATTTGCTATTAACTATACTACAGTTGTCACAAAGTACAGTACAGTCTCAAGTACAAAATCATTGACGGACTTGGGTGTCAAATAATCATGATGAGAGAAAAGTTACTTAACAGTCAAGAATCTAGCTAAGTTGACAGGATAACTCCATAAAGACCTTCGGAAGCATGTTTATTTTCCTTGCTTACATAGAGACTGCTAGGTGATTCCTACTTGTGCCCGGTTTAGACAGCTTATGTAGTCCCAGTGAGTAAAGGTGTCATATAAGTTATGAGTTAAACAAGGTCATCCAAGAGTTCCCACCTAGTTCCAGCAATTAATAGCCATCCACCTAGGAATGGATAAATACGATGGATATAGATAGGAATCGATAAATACAGCATGAGTTTATATGAGTATTTTGATTTGGCTCAGGAGTGCACTTCTGAGTCAAATCTTGCAGTCATTCCCACTAACCAAGCTTTTGTACACCTTGTGGGGTGGTCTTCAGTGTTTTAACTGGATTACTTCCTGAAGTAAAAAGTAGTTCCAACTACCAACGAGCACTCAGCTTAGGAGGCCATTCTGGAGCCAGTTAGAATTAACTCCCTTGAAAAACATACATTGTGCATGTCAGGTCCTCAATGCTAGCTGTTTCACCTTAACAATCTGTATTTGGCTGAATTATTTCCTAATATAGATATAACCACACTAGTGCAGTTCATAATTGATGCAAGGTTAGATAAATTATGCCTAAGTAAGTTACTGCGCTTCTGATACTAATTTAGTTGCCTAAAAAATTAAAGACAAATAAAATTTCCATTCTCGGTGATTCCCATTATGGATTTCCAGACAATGGCTTTAAACAATATGTGAGTACAGAATGACTGTTTCAGAGCTTGTGCCATTGTACATTTTTATGACTACCTCAAACAAGTTGAAGGGGATATAGAGGATCCTTTTCATTGTGCAAGAGAAAACAGCAGAGGCTCAGTGGTGTTGAGATGGAAGTATTCGAGTCACGCAAAGGCCTGGAATAACAGGAAATAAGGGAGTAAATTCTGGCTGAAGCAGTCCATCTACAGTTGAAATTGTATCTGCATATCAGGCAATATCTCCGTCTTTTCTGAAGTCTGGCAATAATGTATTTTCCACCAAATGTTGCAATGACTTTACAGAAAGAAAATTAAGTAAATTGAGTACAAAAACCCCAAATGTATGCCTAAACTAAGATTACATGTTGATAGTCCCACTTCTTAGCTGTCTTCTCTAGCTCCTGGAAAACAGTTCTCCAGTTTTCATGTGATTTAATAGAATTGTATATATCCAAGTTCCTTCCATATTGGCATTAATGCATGAATTGTGTTTTCGTGTGCTTTCCGCTATGTTTCAACTAAACTTTTTTCCTCTTCTCCAACTTTTATTCTCGGTAGACATTTTGTAGCCATGCCAGTACTAAGCAAAGCATCATAATAAACTAGTACTGTTATTAACCTTGAGGAATTGTAGGCCAATGAAAATATTTAAAATGCTATTATTGGATCCCATTAACTTGAACTTGATAATAGACAAACTAAGATCTGAAAAAGGAACTGAACTTTTTACACAGCAGTCGTCAAATCAGTGCCAGCTGTGAGGCTGCAAGTCTAGCTACAAGGTAGCTTGGAATTTCAGAAAATAAAATCTCAAAATCCTTTCTGTTTACCCTATCACAAGGTGAAAGTGAAAACCATTGTGCTTAATTCTTGCTGACAAATACTTTCACATGTATTGGCAAACAGTCAGCTACAGTTGAATAGAACAAAGCAGCTGCTTGCAAAGCTCAGCCAAGAGCCAATAACTGTTAGTCTTCTTTCTCCTCCGCAGCTCACTAAGGGATTGTGTCAAAAAGTCAGACACATATTTCAGATGCTCAAAAGAGACATTCTTGCATTACAATTCTTTTGTCTGTACATGCTCGTGGAAGAACATCAGTTATTCCCCAGGCACAGACTGATTACGTGAACTGCTCACTGAAGAGTCTGGGAAGTCCTGGTGGGATCCTACTCTGAAACGGTTATACTCTGCATGATGATAATAAACTTGTCTTGGGGCCATTGACTTTGTTTCTGCCAGTCAAAGGTTGTCCTTCCTTCACCCTGAATGTCTCTCATGCCAAAAATCAACAGAGCTGTAACACATCAAATACAATAAAAATGAATCCCTTGTATAGGCTCCCTATCACTTCTCCGACCTAAATCCAAGATGAGTGTGTACTCATCCGAAGAACAAGTTTTAGAATTAGTCCTTAATGATTTTGTGAAAGACAGCAAGATAACAGAAAGCATGCTTGAACCTTCACAAAATTATGAGAAACAGAGTCTTCCTAAAATTGTAAGCCAAGTTGATGCACTGCTTAAGCTGTGAGCCTAGATTTGGTATGTTTATTGCTTTCTAAACACAGAATTCTAGGACAATTCTCTGCTGTAAGGGGTTAAAAATAGATCATATAAAATTTATCGTTTGAAAATTACAGTGATTACTAAGTCTTCTTTAAAGAGACTAAGAATTGACTTTGTATTCTGTCTTCAAAGAAAAAGGAAACTATTCATTGGCTTAGATTCACGGAATCATGGAATTTCAGAATTGGAAAGGACCTCTAGAGATCATCTAGTCCAACTCCCCTCCTAAAGCAGGATTGCCTAGAGCACATTACTCAAGACGGCATCCAGGCAGGTCTTGAACGTCTTCATGACTATTAAAGAAATGGGATTGGATTTTTAAAAACTATCATGAAACTGCTTGTGGTATAAGCCCATTCTCATTAACTAATGGCTATGTTATGTAGGATGTATTTTCTTGTAACTTTGGTGGAAAACACAGCTAGTGGATTATAACCGAGAAATCCTAGTTATGTTTTTTTTACTCCAGGCAATGTTAGCTATTCGGGTGATGGTTAGTTGCCTCATCTGCACAGTTGGGCTTGTTGCCTTCATAGAAATTCTTAAAGTATGTAATTTTGAATTACTACATGAAAACAAAGACCCTGAATCTCAAACAAGAAAAAGTACCACTAGAGCTCTTTTTCACATAGAGAAGTAAAGATATCAAGTTCTGTAAGAGTATTTTTTGTTTGCTTTATTCTGTTAAGAAGTGAAATAAAAGAAATAATTCAAATTCCTGAACATTCTACTAACAGGTCAACAGAATCATGACCATGAACTATGTAACTCAGAATGAGTCCTTCAAAATGTTCTTAGTTTTGAAATGATTATCATTTGTGTTAAGACAAATAAAACACTTTATCAGCTGTCTCAGTGTTTTCTGAAAAGCAAGTATCAAAAGGAAGGACCAAAATCTTGAGTCTCGTCTTTCTTGCAAAACATTTATCAACCTTTTCCTGCTTTCAGAAATTTATCCTGACACATTGTTTCCTGTCTTTTTTTCAAAAGGCTTCAAGTTGTATTCAGCTGATATTTCTGAATTTCAGTAATGTATCTTCATTCAACTGTTATCTTATCTCTCCATAGTCAGCTGTGTTCTGTTTACCAACAAATGGTAGCCGTTGTACTGGCAGATAAGTTCAAGCTATTCTGTAGATATAAGTGCAATAGCAAGTTACTCATGCAGGACTTGATTTCACTTAAATGAACACACACACAGAGTTTATTTCGTTACTTGAAATAGAGGAAAAGTGAATCAATATCCACTTCCACTTGACTGCCTTTTGATAGTTTGATAGTTGATAGTTTTAGATTTCAGCGCTTTAAGAAGTCTGAGGAGAGAAGAAGACGGGAGAGGGGAGGAGAGGAGAGTGCTTCTAAGGATAAGGAATATTGCAAAATTGGAAAAAACTCACAGAATTCAAACAAAATTTTCTTAAGAATTATAACAACACTGGTTTTATAACAATTATTTTAATGTTTCCCAATTTCCTTATCTTATACCTTTAAACTTTTTTTTTTTTCCCCTATCATGTTGCCCTTGCAGTAATAGCTTAAGACTCAGTGATCCATTTCAACCCTTTTCTTCTGTAGAACATTTATTCCTGAAAGGTAAGTAACTCTTCAAATGGGGTGAATTTTAAAAGTTTCTAGAAAGTTAGCAAAAGCTAGGAAGGTTGTCACTTTCTCCTTCATTTCTTTTTTCAAGGTCAGTAGTGGGCTTTACTCAAATTTTCCTCTAACTGAAGAAAGTGACTTAAGATTCCTCATAGCCTTAAATGAGATCTCCAGGATCAGTTAATTAAAATCCACCTGTCTCCTTCTGTAGTTTTGCTGAGCATTAAAGCTGGAGCAGCAGGTAGGATTCAGCAGGATTGAGGGGAATGTTCACAGCTATTGATGAATAAAGAAAGGATTGTATCTTTTTGACTTCTAATATTTTTGTTAGAATTGAAGCAATAAGTTTTGTTAACAGATCTGATGGGCTGGAAAGCAGGACTAAGAAGGAGAATGGCATACAAAGAATAGAATTTCTTTGCTTATGCATTTAGGTGGTAGGTATATAACTATGCACCACTCAGTGTAGAACACTGTAAATTGCTGTCACAAAGCATTTTGGAGAGTCATTGTCAAAGACATAGACTAATTTATAAGTTTAGTTGAATGGAGTTGCATACTTTGCCTTTGTGATCAATCTACTTTGTCACATTGTTTCATTTCACCTATTTGTTACTACAGATGTCAATATAGGATCCAATATCTACCTTCTCTTTCTGTGTAAACTCCAAAAACAAATACCGAACATTTCCCAAACTTTATGTCATCCTGCATGCATTGCACAAAGGGTGCGGTGTTTGCAGTGATGGAGCCTGTGTTTGCCGGCCACTTGTGCAAGGAGCACTGGTGCAGCCGGCAGGGGTCATTGTGAGACCGCGCTGGCAGACGACTTGTCCTGGCAAAATGTGCCTTGATTTCAAAAGACTTGTTCTACTGCACAAAGCACGCACAACTCACCCTGTTGCAAAACCCTGGAAGCGAATTTACATTTTAGTTCAGCTTTTTTTGGGATGGATTTTTGTTGTTGTTGTTGTTATACTAAAGCACAAAAATGCATCACCTAGAAAGTATAATAAAATTTCCCTTGAAAAAACACCCCTGCAGTGATTTTTTTTCTAATTCAGACCAGTAAGTCCATCAGCGTTGCTAAGCTTATTTCCAATTGCCAAGTAAGTTCACCTTTCTTTACAAGCCTTAAAGGAACTCATGAATCAGAGCAGTAGCTTAAAACACTTTACATAAACTCTCACAATTAAGCCAGTGGAATATTAAAACACAATAACCAAGGGAATCAGCAGATACATTGAACACTCAGGTTACAGAGAAAGGAAACTCATTTTCACTACATTAAAAAGACAGGAAAAATAAGGAGAAAAAGGCTTTATATTACTTTTTACAAAATGGTTTTAAAATGAGCACTGTGAAGAAGTGCCTAATCGAGACAAAGCTGTAATCAGACTAGTAAATTGTTCAAAGAGAGATTGGTATAAGAAATATAATGATAAAGTCCAAATAGAATGCTTTACAAGTAGTTGTTCTCCCCTCACCTATGTATAGAAAGGTCAAGTGTAACTAGACTCTCAGAGCAGGTTGGATTTTCCCATATGCTATATTATCTAAATAAGCAAATTTGCTGATGACACTAAGGAAAGGGTTCTAAATCTCAATGCTAACACCTACCAGTCAGATTTGAACAGGAGATGCTTTTATCTGGAAGAAATGAATCAAAGACAGAATTAAGTCCACCCCCCATTTGAAATGTGCTGCTGTTTTTTCTCCTCTATTCTGAAATTTACTTGAAGAAAAAAGTTAAAAAGGAAACAAATGAATGTTCTTTTCTTTGCAACAAACATAAACAAAACCAAAGTTTACCTATGGGCAGAAAAAAAAAAAAAAAAGAAAAAGGAAAATCAATTTACCGAAAGACTATCACTGATGACAAGAACAAATATTTAATGTTGGTGTTTTGAGTCATTAAGCTTTCTGAGCCTTGTAGCTTGTATGCATTCACGGAGTTAAATCCTGGAGGTGCAGGTTTTATGCACTGCAGGTACAAAAATGCCACAGAATGACATCCTTGAAGCATCTACTAACCCACCACTTTTTGTGTATCAAGCTTTATGATTAGCTGATTAATTTTCCATAGATTTTTCTAAAGTAATTTCCATGTCCTTTTTTTACATTTTATATAGTGATTCTTCTTTTTTAGACCTTTAGGGATCCATTTAGATTGTTGAAAGAAGAGGAGAGAATAGGAGGAAGTAGGAGAAGAAAGTAAATATTTTTTTAAGATGTATTTTATTGATTAAATTTATACAGTCTAAGAACATACAGGAATACTATTGAATAAAAAGAACACTCGCCTTTGAAATGTTATAGATTTATGGGAAGACAATCTCTAAACATCTTTTTTTTTAAGAGTTTTCTCTTTTGCTTGTGTTTTCAATACTATAAAATATAATAAACAACTCTACCTATATTCTATGACTGCATAGGATAAGAAAATTATAGAAAATTATAGAAATATAGAGAATTTAAGAAAAATTATTCATCTTCCATTATTGAGTATCTTTAATTGAAGTTATTACAGAAAATTATTTTATTTCTAGGAGTTTTTAAGTGCTTCAGGATCGCTTACCAGGTCAAAACAAACAAAGAAACAAACAAATAAATAAATGTAAAAGTCTTTTGAAGTCTTTCAGTAAAAGGCAATTACAGGTGAAGATTAGCAACTTCCTTTTGATAAAAACCCAAAAGTGTCTTATAAATTTTGTATGCATAGCAACATTATTTTTCTCATAGTGATGATAAAGAATGACAGAAGTACTTTATAACAGACCAGAGTGTGTTAAAGTGCAAGAGTATATACATATATCTCAAGAGAGAGAGATTTATAATGCTACTTAATCATTTTAATTTTGACAGAGTTTCAAAATTCTGCCAGACCAGATGTGAGATGGAATTTGGATGGTTGCATATTGCTTCTGTTGTTGTTTCTATTTCTCCTTCTTATAGGCTGGTGCCAACATGGAAGCTCTAAATTAGGAAACTGTATTAGGAATGTATATGACACTATTCGGTTAGCCAGTCATACCAGTAAGTATGATAAGTAGGAGAGAGTAGGATTATGTCATAGCTGGTGATATAATTACTGTATAAATTACTCTTTAATAGTTTCTGTGCTATGTATTAAGGAACATGTCTCTCAGTTTTACCAATTAACCTACTGAAAAAACCTCTCAGTAAATTCAGCTGTGCAACTGAAGAGATAAAGTATTGCTCTTGTTATTCTTACATTGTTCTATCTGAACATACATTTTTTTCATTTAAAAGTTCTATAAATTTCCAGTGGAACAAAAACAACAAAAAAAATAAAGCTCATATGACTATATAATTTTCTAACATACAAAATGAGGACATATTACTTTCCCTTGACCTTCTATCTTTCAAAAATTCTCAACATTAAAAGAAATGTGTTTCTATCCCAAAATTATATTCTCCTGGCTAACTGCTGTAGCATTACCTTACTCAATGTTTTGATCCTATTCTGTAGGATTGGCCTGAATTTCAAAAGGATTGGCCTGAATTTCAAGTCAGATGAAACCACATGTCAGTCCTAGCAAAGTGCTAAATGGATCAGATCTATTTTTTGGATTTGACAAAGAAATTAAATAGTGCCCTTCTGTCCTTTCCTGTTTGTTTTTTTGTTGTTGTTGTTTTAGTTGTGGGGTTTTTTTTCCCTCTGCCTTTGATGAAATCCTGGTTTTAGTTTCTGTTCAAGGCTTAATCGTCTAAGCCATTCAGCCTATTCATGATGCAGTAAATGTCCTTGAGCAATTGTTTAACTTAATTTAAATCATTATGAGCTTAAAAATGAAATACTTGTCTACATGTTTTCGTGATCTAATGCTTAGCACTTCAAAGGATCAATGAGATTTGGTGCCACTAAGCAGCTCTTAGTCAGAGGTGGGACTTATCTAATTTAAAGAAGACATCAAAAATAGATCACATGAACTTTGCTGAGAAGCTGAATATTTCCTCCACTGACTATAAAGCTGAGACTGAGATGACTAGCTTGCACGTCTCAAGCCTCGGTTCAGATACCGACATGCGGATGTCTAATGCAATTTGGGATGCTATAAATTACTCTAGCTGATCTCCAGCTGCTACTCCAGAACCACGTGGATTTTCCATAGGTCCTCAGTTATATACGTCACACCTGAGATATGCTTGGTGTTTTTTAAAGACCTGTTTGTGGACAACTGAAGTGGGCTCCAACTTCTTGTATGAGGAAAGTTCTCTGCTTGTGTTGCACAGAAGACTTTTTGGTTAAGGAGGAAGTCAACTAGCAAGTTATAGGTGCCTTGAAAAATGATCAATCCTTGACTACAGCTTTTTGGATTGTGTTTTGAATTAGGTTTAGATATCTGAAGTGGGAAGATTCTGACGTAAAAGCACCATTTTTTGCCTTTAATATATAATTATATAAGCAAGTAGATCTTGTTCTTTCCAGGAACCGATGGGCTGGATGGATTCTCTGAATTAGAAGGAATTGCAAGCTAGGATCCAGATCACCGAAGAAATAACTATGGAAAAATACCAAATGCTGAGGAGAAATCTCAAGTTTAATTTATGCTTTATTGCTGTTATTAGAGCACCTATTGAAGTCCCAGGGAGGATAAGTTTTAACAATTAAGTGCAGCCCTGAATCAGACTGTACACCGTCTTCAGCTAGTTACTATCTACTAGAATAAGAATAATGAAAAGAAACCATTGGGAGTTTAACATTTGCAGCCTTCAACTAAAGTTTGTCTCTCCTGTTATGTCAATAATCCCAGTTAATGACCAAAGTGCATGAATCTTTAAAATCCTTGTCTTAGTCAATAAAAAGTTATTCAAAGAGTTCCAGAATTGGTTTTAGAAGACTTCCAAAGCTTTCCTGAAACAGGTAAAACTTAAATAAATATAACCTAGTTTGTTAAATAATTTAACATGTATCAAAATGAAATTATCAGCATACACATCTCTGCGTCAACTGAAACAAAGCAGATGTTAAATACCTTCTACTGGAGGGGGGGAATTAATAAAACTTTTTCTTTCCTTCTAATCTCACTGCCTTATTTAGTGACCGGAGGTCTGGAATAGTAATTATCACTGTTATTATTATTCATAGGGTTTTTTTAAGGAACACAGACTACTTTTAAAGCATAGTAGGAATGTATGGAATGTTGAAACTTTTTTATCAAGTATTTGAAGCTGTTGTCTGGAATGATAAAATCCAGTCATAGAATGACACCAGACGTAGACTGTAATTTTACTAGTCAATGGTAAGATCTGATCACTGTGATATAGAGTTATACTCATATATACAGATAAGGGTGTTATGCTTTCTTCTTTTCTTTCCTTTTTTCAGTAGCGTACTGAATGTCCTGTCGAAAAAGACATATCTTTACTGATAAAATGTCAAGATTTCTATATTTTTTGATGAAAACATTAGATTAATTACAGGGATGTGCAGTGGTATAGCAGAACAAATAATATTTTCTAAACTTTGTTAATAATTTTTTTTATATCTTGAGTTTATTCAGGAAAGAGTATCTTGAAGAGCTGAAAGACTGATGAAATTAAACATAGTTATGATATTGTCACTGCTATTGGTATTGGTCTTACATTTTAAGACTTCTGCTTAGAAATACTAAATAATTTCAAAAGCATAGTGAGATATTTCCAGATCTGGGATCTGGGTGTGTCTGGTTTTTTTGTTTGTTTGTTTTTCCTTTCTTTTTTTTTTTTTTTTCTCCTCAATGCTTGAAATTGAAGTGACAAAAATTGCTGATTTGTGGGAAAAAAAAAAAAAACAAAAAAAACCCTTGCTTTGTGAAATGTCATTAACAACAAAGTTTCAAACTTTCTGAAATGTTTGGTTTATTCCATTAAGAAAATTTCCCTTTGTTAAAGGTTTACATTACGAAGGGAAAATAATTGGTGTAATTTCTGTGCAATAGTTCCATGATAGATCGATATATAATTAGGCAGATACAGATAAAATATATAGCTATGTATTTGCAGACACATGTACACATAATACATTTCTACATGTATCTATACAGACAGATGATTTCCACTTCTAAGGATACTTATATAAAAACACACAGCATCTCTTATGCTAGTATATGCCATTAGTGGACTTCAAAGATGTAAACAAGACAACAAAAAACCTGTAGTGTAATTAATGAGATTAATGAAATTAACATTATTTGTTAAGTAATGTCATGATGAATCAGACTTTAAATAAAATAGCTCCACTGTTTATGTAGTACCTGTGAAGATCAATTTGGCTCAATACCAGACCATCTTGTTTCAATACACTAATATGGGTCCTTTCTGCTCTCAGAGAATTCTTTCTTACAGAAAAGATGAATGTTTTCTTTATGATCAGCTTAGCTTTGTAGGATGAACTTTTTCCCTCCATCTCCTCGTAGTAACTCAACAGCAATCATCAAGCAGAAGTAGCAAAGTCAGTTTGATGAACTGCTATAAAATTTTGTGGCTATGCCTTTTGCCATCATTCTTTCTCGCTATGAATTGCTTTACTCACGATTACACTTAACACAAGTGTATAGTATAGTCACTTGATTCTTGCCTGTGACGAGTAGAAGTGGGAGAAAGAATTACAAAGGTCCCTGTGGTGGCTAATTTGTATTAACAAAACAATTTCAGCTTAAAGAATTGACAAGATTGTCATTTATAACTACATTTCAACACTAAATAGGTGTAAGGACTCAACTGTTACTGAAACTAAACTAAATACTGATTCAATTGATTAAATCGAAGTAATGGACACGATTATACTAGCATATAAAACACAAACTTGAGCATAGGAATATGCCTTGAGCATAGGCACAAACTTGAGCATAGGAAGTTCCACCTAAACATGAGGAGGAACTTCTTTACCTTGAGGGTGGCAGAGCACTGGAACAAGCTGCCCAGGGAGGTGGTGGAGTCTCCGTCTCTGGAGATATTCAAAACCCGCCTGGACGCGTTCCTGTGCAACCTGCTCTAAGGTGGCCCTGCTCTGGCAGGGGGGTTGGACTAGATGATCTACTAAGGTCCCTTCCAACCCTATGATTCTATGATTCTATATTTTAATCTGCATCCATTCACTCTCCAAAATAAACACAAAATACTATGTAATAGCACCGTTTTTTCTTATAAAAGATAACTTTTCAAATAGGATTACATTTTTCAATTTTTTTCATCCTTTTCATGATGGTTACCATAGGCTTATGAGGGTATTTCATTCTTTGCATGAGAAGCTGTGCTATGGTAATGTACTTGTCCTTGCTTAGAAAAAATATGCTGTGTTTTATGTAATAATTAGATTTCATATCATTAGAAATTGAGCAGTCAGCAAATTTTAGCCTAGGTTTACGCATGTCTAACTTCTTTATATTGACTTGAGCAAGCTTTGAGTCAGTCTCCTGAAAATTTATTACAGGATTTTGCTTTGTTCAGTCACTCCTGTAGTTTATTTATTTTAAATAAGCATTTCTTAGCTCCTTGGCATATTCACACTATTTCCTAGGTGACTAGGAAGTTCCCATAAGTTACAGAGGTTTTCAGAAATGTTCAGATCTTATGCTTAGATCATAGAAATAGGTACACTAGAAACAAGTGGATGTTTAAAGTAGAGGGAAGATTTCATTGCAAATGTTTTAAAATATTTTCTATTGTTGTTTTTTATTATTTTTTCCTTACAGAAAAGAGATCAAAATATTGATTTTTGGTTCAAATGTAACCAACCATAGAAATAGATCATTTTATAGTAGAATGGGCAAACTTTAATAGTAATAATAAATCAACCTCAGAAGATAACTATATGCCATTTTCTTCCAAATAATACAGGCAGAATTTGTCCAGCTCACAAGTTTTCAGTCTTTTCTATGCAGAAGCTTAAACCATTTGGCTTACTTTTGTCTTATGGGAAGGATAAAAAAATAGGATAATATTTTCAGAATCACAGTGATTGTTTCAATTACTAAATTCCTGTATCATATACGTGATTTTGATTTGTTTTTCCTTGAAGCAACAGTCACCAGCTTCATTTATATCTATTTGAACGTCATTAATGTTTATAGAGCCCTTACTGTTCACTACCAGTCAGGAAATGTGAGCTCTAGTACTTGAGTACACTGAAATCATTGTATTCCATTCTGGCCCATCCTGGAAGTAAAAATGGATTTAGGTAGTAAAATATGTATTTGTATTTTGTAAGATAACAGGTGGTGCTAATGTGAATGAGAAACAGGATCTTGGTTACTTTTTTTTTTGTTGCACTGCAGAATGCATAAATGATTACAACAGATTTGTTGGTTTTGTTTTCCCCAAAGGCTTTCCTGAGACACAACTGTAACTTTGTCCTTGCCAAGAAAAGTCAAACGGAATATTAAAAGGGTAGCAGAGCATATACCCGAACAACTGCAAATGAGAGAGACAAAATGAAAGCTCACCTTGTAAGTGATACAGATTTAGCAGCCTTCTTAGGCTTAAAGAAGGCTGTGAGGTAGGTAAAAGCCAACACACACTTCCCCCTCCCCTCTCTTAAAGGAAAGAAATCAACCCAAACAACTCATCATGGTTAATGCACTCTGAGATAAATAACTATTGCAAAGGCAGTAACGTTTTTCAACATTCATCTGCAAAGTCTTTTGAAGTAAAGGTATTTTCCAAGTCTTTATGTATCCCTCTGCTAAAACTTACAGAGGATGAATTTTGCTCCAGCATAAAAGGAATTTCCATACTATTAAAAGAATTCAATATGTTTAATTTTTTTTGCCTAAAGTGGGTTTCCAAAACTAATTCACGTAGTCCAAACTAATCCAGCAGAGGCCTAAAAAGATGATCAAGGGAATGGAGCACCTGTGTTTTCTGGAAAGGCTGAGGTACCCGGGGTCTATTTAGCCTGGAGAAGGGAAGACTGAGAGGGGATCTCATCAGTGCTTACAAATATCTAAAGGGTGTCTGCCAAGAAGACAGGGACAGACTCCTTTCAGTGGTGCTCAGCAACAGGTCAAGGGCCACAGACTCAAGCTAAAACATAGAAAATTCCACCTCAACATGATTAAAAGCTTCTTTACATTGAGGGTGATAGAGCACTAGAACAGGTTGCCCAGAGAGGTTGTGTAATGTCCTTCTCTGGAAATATTCAAAATTCACTTAGATGTGTTCCTGTCCAGCCTGCTCTAGGTGAACCTGCTTTGGCAGGGGGGTTGGACTAGATGATCTCCGAAGGTCCCTTCCAACCCCTTTCATTCCGTCATTCTGTGATTCTATCTTTTTTTTTTTTTTTTTAAATTATGGAGAGGTTTGAGGACAACAGTGAGATCAGTTTCTGTTGTGCTCCTGCATTCTTTAAATCCTGGTTCCAACTGCAATAATTACACAGTGTGCAAATATCTTTGCATTTATATGTGAAATGAGTCGCTGTTTAAGTCAGATATTTTTCTTTAACTTTCTGCAAATTTATTGTATGTAACATTTTTCTGAGATTTTCTCTTTACAGCCTATTGTGCTGCAATCCAAAAAAGATTTTTCTGCCCAAAGAAGAAAAATCACCTTCCACATGCCTGATCCAGCACTTTCCCTGTTCATTCATCTGCTCTGTTCACTTTCTACTAATTGCTGATTTTTTTTTTT
>VXBO01011640.1:48258-103938 GCA_013400135.1 Rhinoptilus africanus
AAATTCTAAGGATAATAAACATGAGTAGAAGCAGGAGTCCAGCTCTAGAAAATTATTTGAGTACTTAGTGGAAGCTAATTGCCAAAACAGAAGCTAGTGTCAGTGCTATGTTCATAATATTTTAAAGATACCAGTGACAACTTTACAGATATGCAGTTAGTTTCATAAAATCTTAGGTATTCAGTTTGTAGGAACTCTTTGCATTTCAATATGTTTTTCCAATAGTTAAAAATTATACACACATACATAAAATACACTTAGGACAGGAAAAAAACCTGTGTTTTATATTTCCCTGAAGTATTTCAACCACATTCAATTGTCTCAGGAGAGCTCAGCTGTTATGAAGATCAAAAAGGTCATGGAGTTAGTTCTGGTTGTTAGTGGTATGTGGGTTGCAAACACGGTATCTATAGTGATAGACCACCTACAGTATAAGGTACATCAATAGAAAAATAAGGCTACCAGGTGGGCAAAGATAATGCCATTTTCAAACACAACAGCTATGCCCAAATTCACTTCACATTTTATAAATTGTGTTATGAAGTCAAGAACGCTCCATTCCACCAATGCAGAATTCAATAACGGCTTGGAATTGGAAACTGGAAATTATAACTGGAACGGAAGCCAAGCATGACTCCAGCACATATTTACAGTAAATGTGAAAATTATTGCATATAACTGGAAAGGTGACTATGATTAAATACATAGACAATGTACATTATTCAAATATACATAATAGATTTAATTTATGCATGTATATTGGATTGTTTATCTATCATTTGTATGTACACAGATATAACTAGTGACAAATAATTTTGAACTCACCATAGTTTTCTGTCCAAGTGAGTGCATGCAAACACATTTTTATAGTCAATTTTTATCACTGGTAATTTTACAAATGCCTTTAAAAACTCTTTTAAACCAACATATTACCTTTGGGAAATGTTTAAGGCTTAACAACACAGTATTCAGAAAAGTGTATGTTATTATTTTAGGTCTCCTAATCCCCAACTTGTTTTTATAGTCTCACATTTCTTTGCATAGAATGTGTGCTTTTGCCATTAAAACAGACAAATACGGAAAAGATCAGTTTAGCCCAGCATATTACTGACTTTACTCATGCAAATTGAGCATGATATTGTTCTGTCATAGTAGAAATTTTGTGCAGTTAGAGAAACAGAAAATAACAGAAGATTCATTTTTACATCCGAGGAGAATTCTGAGTTTTTCGTATTCCACTTGTGCAAACAGATACAGTGCCATTCATTGATAGTAACGACAATGTATGAATGTGATACTGAACAGAATCCAGTTGATCATCTTAGTCTGAGTTTTACTTCATCTAATCATAATTTCTATTCAAACTGTTACTCTGATTTAAATTACTTTACCTTTCAAGTAACAAATACGTAAATCTTCTGATGAGAATTAGGGATATCGAAAGTCTCGCAATTGAAGCATTCCATGATTAGACTGAGGTAAAAAAGCATCATCTAGATTAACAAGCAAAATGGTCTAATTTACTTTTCTCTTTCTCCATGAGCACATTATACAAGCAAACTTATTGTTTTATAAGTGCCCCTCCAGTTTTATCTTCAAAGCACAGCATTCCAGTGATTGGGTTTTTTCAGTGCCATACATACAGATAGCAAGTCATCCCCATTTGTCTTGATGTCAGCTGACGTACTGAAAAATCAACTAATTTGCCTTTCCTCCTTTCCAGTAGTAGCACCTTCCTTATTATCCCAGATAATCTTTTATTTGGTATTCATCAGTGGACCTGTAGTAGCAGGCTGATCTTGAACCTTCATAAACCTGTGGACAGTTGCCTTGAGCTGAAAAGCCACACACAGTTTAACAGAAACTATACAGTTTTCAGTGCATAATTAGGCTTTTAAATCCCACTCTAATTCTGGCAATGAGCCCTTCTTGGAACAGACTCTCCTGTTTTACAAATATTATTTAACTTTGTGGAAGCGTAAAATTAATTTATACAATTATTATGGTAATTTATTAATACAACCATCATATGACATATGGCAGAATGTTAGAATACTGGGTGATTATGGATATAATGTTTTTCACAGAAAATAAAATCTGATTAATTGCATCATCTAACAGTACAAACAAAAAGCAAATGGACAAAACCTCTTGCTTAAATTCATTGTCATTTTCAAATCCTGTCCAGCAACACTTTATACGTGGTAATACTCGTGCTCATATTCACTGGCAGACAAAGACTATGAATCACATCATTAAAACTACAAATAAGTCTGAAAAACTTACTGTGTGTATGCCATATACCCACTGGCAAAATAAATATATGTGTTATTTCAATAACAATGACATGAGCCTGTCTATTTAGTATAATGACATTAAAAAGACTCAATCCTATTGAAATAATATGGCATTTCTGTGACATTCCTCTGCAAATTCATAGATGCAAGATGTGTGGTGGACCAATCTGTCTTGTGGAAAGGTCAGCCTAATGCAAAAGACCAAAGCAAAATATGCAAGCTATGAACCAGGAAGCTGCTGAACTTATAGATAGGCAGTATCCAACAAAATCTACTTAGACATTTAAGGCTAGGCATAACTCTCTACTGAAGTGACGATAACTTAAGATGAACATTTATTAAACAATGAAGAAACATATGTATTTTATATAATAATAATGCCTTCATCTGGACTTTCTTTTTTGCATAAATTCTCTGGAATGTATGTACTCAGACTGGAAAATTTACCGAAACACAAATGACAGTAGTGTCATTTAGCAATAGAGAGAAAAAAATTATCTTCAGATGAGCTATTGCTGAGGGTCTGAACAATACCCTGCACATTTCTATGTTTAGGCTTGGCTGCTTTTGCTATATGAGCATATCTTAGCAACAGTTTATACTCAGCAGAATTTATAATTACTAAAAACTGAGGAAGGCAATGAAGCATGCATTTTAATTGTGGAGAAATGTAACCCTTGAGAAAAATCATACATGAGAAAATGTAAGACTAATAGATTCATTTTAAAATGTGTATTTGCATGTTTTGGTCACACCCAGGAGACAATGAACTTGCAAAACAGAGAAATTAAAATTTTCATGAGGGCAAATTCAAAACGATTGGAGAATAGTAAGTATCAGTAAATATGTCTTTGAAAATACAAGATAAGGGAGTGTGAAATACAGCTTATATAAATTAGAAAATACGAAGGAGGCAGACTACAGAAATGAGTTCTAATTCTACCTGTTTGACATTATTTTTTTAATTAATTCATTAATTCATTCATTCATTTCATCTGCCTTAGTTTATTTCTTTATTTCACAGAGCGCTGTGATGACTAATAAGTTATCACCTTTAGAGCTCTATGGCATTTACAGCTTAGAAATATGGCACACTACACTGACTGCTGGTTGTGGCATTTACAGAGATATCATAAGAGAGTTTTGGAACTTCTGCTTAATATTTATATTGTGCATATACTTAGAGATAAGCTGTGCAAGAAACCTAACCATAATGGCTTTTTAGCTTTGCCGATCAAAGACAAGAAGTAGACTAGAGTGAAAAAATAAACAACTAATCTAATGCACATATCTTTCTTCAGTGGGAAATTCAAGTAAAATTTGGATCCTTAGGTTCATGTACAGAAGATGATGGATGTAATGTTGTTTACTTAATGTATAGTTGTCTTGCAGATGAGGGCATCTGCTTTAAGGATACATGCTTTTAATATACAGTGCAGAATTTAATTCAAAGGGGACTTAATTTGAGGAAATGCCCACCCACATGAACACACTATCCAGTTAAATTTTGACAATTGAAACCATTATCTGTTTATTCAGTCTGTAAGGCATGACAATGTGACTTAAATATTGAACAAAATTAAAAGTTCAGTGGCAGACAGCAGGAAAAAGAAACTCTGATGATGGTGATTAGTCAGAGGGAAATGCTACTTTTATTTTCCCACTGTACTATATTTAAAAAAAAAATAGGAAAAAACCATGAGACAATTCTAAAGATAGAAGCAGACTACTCTAATTGGAATAAGGCTGTTAAGGTAAACAAACCATGTAACATACTGTGTTTTATTTCTAAAGAATAACTGTAGTACTCAGTGTCCTCTCCTTTAATAATGCAATTAGCAAGTCGGCAGATTATTTTCCTACTTATGCAGGAGCATCTACCTCATACTTTAGTATTATCTACCTTTTCTATGTAACCGGACCTTATTGGGAATACACCTAATCTTGTGGCATGTGACCCAGGTAGTCACTGCTCTCCTTCATCCCACAATCCATGCTTTGTACTGCTCAGTGAGTATTCCTCACTTTGTCAGCTACTCCTGACAAACACTGCTACTTAACAAGTTTCTGCTAACCTAGGTCTTCACCAATGTGTTAGCAGTAGCACACATCCAGCACAGAGGAGATCTGGAGCAGTCTCTCAGCTCACATCGAGTTTCCAAACCTCTTCTTTCATCCCACTGTTTTGGAGCAACACAGTCCTCCTAATCCTTGCGCTTTCTCTTAAATAGTAACTTTTGTCTTTTCCAGGACAGGAAGCTATTGCCTTAAATAAGGTTAAGCACGCACACGTTTAGGCACTGTTTATTAGTTCGCATTTTTATATTTCATTGCAATTAGAAGTGCTTTTTTTTTTTTTTTTTTCCATTTCATAGAATCATAGGGTTAGAAGGGACCTCGGGAGATCATCTAGTCCAACCCCCCTGCCAGAGCAGGGCCACCTTAGAGCAGGTTGCACANCACACAGATCCCCCATATTTGTCACCTTTTTGACCATATGAAAAAAACCCATACAAAATAAATCAGCTTATTGGTCCATTTAATGTAACTACCCTTCTCTCCATCAGATGCTTGTGGAAGGCTCCTTCTCTGAGTTCCTCTGGAATCACTTCTGCATTTTTATAGTGCAGGGGAATGGATAGAGACATAAAGAGGTGCTGCTTTTTCTTAATGCCAATCTCACAACAGAAAGAAAATAGCGATGGATATGGGCTTAATCCAGCCACTTCCATTAAAAAAATGGAGAGGAAGAATACGGTTGTACTTTTGCCATATGACGGGAGCTTTCACTGTCTCTAGAACAGCTAAGAGGAGGTTAAGCTATAGCATGCTCTATCTGCATCACAATTAACCTCTCTGTTGTAAAAGCAGAGCTTTGAAAGGCTTTTCCGATTCCTCTGCCAATAAAATCTGTGAAACTGGTAAATAAGGTTACCACCAGGGCTATGTTATTGGCATAATTTTGTTATTAGAAAACTCTAGAATAAAAAAAAAAAAAAACCACCTAAGAAGAAAGAAATAAAAATGTCCCTTCAGTATCAGAATTCAGTCCGAGAAGGAACATAAAGGCTGGTAGACTCTAACCTCTGACTCATCCACTCAAAAAAGGAAAATTCTGAGCAGGTTAACAAGTTGTCTTTTTGGTGCTCTTTGCAGCTAAAAGCAGATTTACCTCTTGCTTTGCTGAATGCAATATAACAGTGTTCTATTTGCACTTCAGGGCTAACTCCAGAAGCCCCAGAGGAAAAAGACAAAGAAGTTTTCTAGCAGTTTTCAAAAGTAACAGCAAGAATGGAGCTATATGTGAGGCTTGGGATATTGTTAAAAGGGGTGAAAAGGGAAAACAGAGAAGAGGTCAGTAATCGGAGAGCAGAAGGTTAGAAGCTACCTGCTCATTTGGGGGATTTGTACTGAGAAAGAGACTGGGCTTGTTTAGCTGGTTGACTGATTTAATGTGGGAGATGTGATTTTCTGTATGTACTGAGTAGAAGGAAAGGGAAAATCAGGAATAATTATTTTTGGCAGAGTTAGGTAATTCCCAGTACCAGCCATCTTCATTTGGTCACCAGCTGTTACTGCTGAAAAGTATTTTGTGTTACACAGTATTAATTCTCCATTTGTGTTCCTCTTCTTGATTGCTATTGCTTTCTCTGTTGCTTTTACTCTAAATTTCCTGGCTTTTAGAAATCCTGCTTTGTAGACTACTGCTGCATTTCTAGAATATTTACAGACCCTAAATTATTGATATTTTGCTCACAGCTATAACTCCTTCTGAATGTTTGAATGTTTGGTTTTTTTTTTTTTGGTCTGGAAATGTATTGGTCTTTTTCAGTTCATATAATTAATGTGCTGCATATTGGGTGTATTGCCTGAAGTTCACCCTGCTGCTGAAAGCCGGTCTAAAAGACCTGTATAGGGAAAATCAGCAATGAACTTAGGCTGAAAAGTTTATGGTGTCCTTAATAAAGTGGTCATGCATTATCTAGAATGCTTGCAAGCAAACAGAACGATAAAATATTCCAAAGCTCCACCAAAACAAATTTGTATTCTACAAACCTTTTATGTCCCAAAGGATCTGGTAGCTCAGTGACTAAGGCAGTCATACAGAAAAAGAGAAACTGAGTCTCAGAGTCCACCAGGCCAGGGCTAAATTATTCTCTTTATTTCAGTTTAAGCAGATATTCAGGTTTGGCCTCAATTATCCATATTGCCTATGTATTGGTTTTCTCTCTGACTGATCTTGGCACACACAGACTATTTCTCCAACTGGGAAAATTGATTTGGAGGTGAGCAGTACAGAGCAACTGAGTCAGGCTTGCCAAAAGTTCGCTCAGCTGTGTTTCTCCAAGGATTTCTCAGTAAAAGTCTCACCCGTGTACTCCAATTCAGTATTCTAGTGAGTTTATTAATGGAAGGATGCTTTGCATCTGTGTGTCAAAATGCCTGACAGCAGATTGATACCTGATGGCCAGAGGGGGCACTCTGGTATCAGAAAAGCATATTGCTTAGCCGCTGAGGAGGGAAAAAACAAGCAGACAGCAATGCAGAACATCTTCTGAAATACCTTTCAGACTATTACAGAACAGTTAACTGATTCAAGTTTAAAATAAAGGTATAGTAGAGTGTATCTGATTTTTGATATTACTAGTAAAGGGTTCATCTTTGCTGACCTATTAGGACAGGGTCTCTGGTGCTTGTCTGTTCTTGCTTTGGCCTAAGCTGCTTTCAGCTTGTAAAAGGCCCTTAGAGATCAAGTGTCTGTTGCCAATCTGTTGTAGCTGGAGCCCTGCAAATACTACATGGAGTAAAGTTTTGACACCCCTTGGCTGCCCTCAAACAATAGCCCTAACAAGCTATAGTCCTTTTTTTCAACTGAGGCTAGCAAATTGTACAATTTTCAAACTTTAACTGGGAGCCAACGAAAAGGAAGCACTCTGATACGGAATGTACTAAAAGACCCTTTAGTAGATTTAAGGCCAAGGAGTAAAAAATTATACTGTGAAAACTGTATCAGTCTTAGTGAGGACCTTGGGATATGGCCAATTGATCATAATCATTCACTCTCTCTGCTGGTTCTTCCTGAAGAATCTGTCAACTCCAAGGCAAAGCAAGGCAAGGAAAAGATTATTTTCCCAAAGATGGTCAACACTATATTTTTGCAGCTGATGGTGTTTAAAGTGAATAAGTGAATGTATCAGGTACTGGTTCTTGAATTCTATTTTTTTTATTGTTGCTTTGCTCTGAACTGGCAGAGCATATCACACATGTGCCCTCCATTTCTTGTGAATGATACCTAAGGTAGATCTTCCATCATCCAAGAATGCAAGATACAGAAGAATCCAAGTGATACACCATCTTCATTCAGTTCCTCCTTAAGGAGAAGGTGTAATATTCTCCTTTAATATTGCCTCCTGCTCCATTAATTCCTTCACGAGGAAAATGGAAGATCATAAGGAATCAGATTGAAAGGTTTGGCTTTGAGCATCTGAGGGAGAAATGTCCTTGTAAAATAGACTGTCTCTCTTTCACAATGGGATGGAGAAGTAGAACATAGCCACTCTAAGACATTATTCTGTGGTTGGAGTGAAACAAAAAGATCCCTGCGTAGGGTTTCATAGAAGCATAAAATGGTTAGAGTTGAAAGAGACCTGAAATACCATCTAGTCCCAACCCCCCTGCCATGGTCAGGGACACCTTCCACTAGACCAGGTTATACAAAGCCCAATCCAACCTAGCCTTGGACACTTACAGGGATGGGGCATCCACAGCTTCCCAGGGAAACTTGTTCCAGTATCTCCTTGCCTTCAGTGTATAGAATTTCTTCCTAATATCTAACTTAAATCCACCATCTTTCAGTTTAAAACAATTACACCTTGTCTTATCACTACATCCACTGGTAAATCTAAATATCAGGGAGTGTAATTTCATGTAAATGTCTTTAGTTGTGGAAGGTTTCATTTTAATATCTTTAATATATGGGCTCTGCCTCTCTTCACCCTCCCTCAAAAAAAATTACCTATTTCTGTCTTCCATGCAGAACCTGTATTGCGAGGCCTGTCTCAATATCTGCAATTCAGGTGCACACTAAGTGCTTATGTTGTCATTCTAAATTACCTCTTTGTGCTCCTCCACATCCTGGACAAATTATCTGACCTTTGTACTTTAAATACTGCATTGTAAGAGACATACCCTAAAATTTAAAAGGCAGTTAATTACAACATAATTGGGGTTTTCTGAGGTATAAATACAGGTAGCAATTGTAAAAAAAAATGTATAACAGTAATTCTTTGAAACATAGTGCCTTTTGAATGAAAGCCAACAGGAATGGTCAGTCAGATTAGATATTGCTAACAGATCTCTGACACCTATCTTTCTAGTTATTCACAAGGCGTTCATAAAAGAAAATGGTATTCCACATATCCTTTTATTATGTCAACTTTACACTCAATTTGGATGGATACATTTCATCCCAAATAAATATGCTAGGCTATGTGATGAAAGCTCATCTGCACACACAAAGGAGTACAGAGAATTAACAGCAGGGGGGGGAGCCCAAATAATGCTCTGCTGTGCTACTCCCAGTCCTATCACAGGCACCATCAGCTTATCAAAGGCACATCATCGTAAGCCCTGAGAAGCACAGTGGCACAAAGGCAGGTGAGAACAAAAATTAAGGACTCAGAGGAAGGGATACCCAGTCCAGGACCCTCCCAGAACTGTCCCAGGAGATCCTCAGATCCATGGTCCAGGTGTGACACCCATCAAGATGAGTAAACACTAGAGCACCCTTCCGTGCGAGAGGCTGTTGTAACTTAGGGGTATGGGACATATTGTGGGATTGCACAAGGCTTACTTTGGGATGTGTAGGGGAAGAATCAAAGCAAGGGATGATGGTCTAGGTGATTTGGGGAGGAACGATCATGGGAAAGTGGATGGATAAAGGTATAAAAAAAGCCAGTTGCCTCTAAACAGTTGGCTAGTGGGTACACATGTCCTATGCCTTACACCTGATCAGTGCAGGCCATTCTATCCCCTTATTAAACTCCTTTTCTAACTATTTTCCTGGATGAGGGACTGTCTATTCGGTGTGGATGTGTGTGTATAGAGGTCTAAGTGAGAGCAGCTGGAGTCAGACCAGGGGTCAGAGCCACGTGTCAGTGGTGTCAGTGTCCAGAGCAAGACTGGATGTGGAAGTCGATGTGTGAGTGCTAGCAAAGAGAAGCCAGACTAGCTGTGAAGTAGGTGAAGTGACCTGGGAGCTGGGGTGGGGTGTGGGTCTCTGAGGGGTGAGACCATTGGAGGAACTGGTTATCAGAAGGATCAGGGAGTCCCAGCCAGCTGCTGGAGAGCTTGTGGTGTCCGGGAGTCTGAAGGGAGACTGCGTGTGCAAGTCAAAGGCAATTGCTGTCTTAGGGAAGCCATCAAAGTTAGAAAACAGTAAATAATGAAAATAGCAACCCCTTTGGGGGGAAAAGCTGTACACAGAGGTCTAACACTGTGAGGAAGTCAAGTTTGCAGTGGAACCACGTCCTGCGGGTCTAGGGCATCATCCAGGACCTCAGCACAGCGGGGGCTTGGAAGTGGTATCCTGTTTGTGGTGGAGGAACCAGCTAGACTGGATCTTGGAAGAGACCACAACTGGTGTGAGAGTATCACGTATAGAATATGCAAGTATGCCCTGCAATAGAAGCTCAAGAACAGAAATTCCTTACCTTTTCTTACACTCATCATGACTGAGAGATGCATTTTAAATGTTATTCCATGAGTTCTGTCCTTGAGACTGCCTCACCCTGAATTCCTCTGTGACACAGAGAAAACTAGATCAGCATATGAAAAAGAAATGTTTCTCTCCTCAAAGGGTATTAGTAAGGGTGTCTATGCTGCTAAAAATGCCTTTAAGCAACTTCTGTCAAAAAATTCCCAACCTTTTTTCATATTTATCTCAGGAAGTTGGCATTTCTCTTTGTCTCTCTCTGTGACAAGACCAATGCAGGGAAAGTATACTCTTCCCTGTCTTTAATATTTGAATCTGAGTGCTGACACACATAAAGATAGCAGTTTAACTGCTTTTTGGATATTTTTCTACTGTCAGACACTGGAGAACCGAGATGCTTGTCTGCTTTTACAATCAAAGTCTCTAGATGTGTTGTACAAATCAGCTCCTAAAGTACAGCTTTGAATATGACACCAGGAAAAAAAAAGGAAAGTTTCTGTTAAAGTCTCATTGCCATAGTTGCTTAAGTAGAGTAATTTTAATTGCATTGCAACCATGTATTATTTGCCAAGCATTAACGTCCAGCCAAAACATAGCAACCTCCAGCTAAAACCTAATTCTTTTTAAAAAAATCCTCTTATTCAATGGATGTGTTGCAATTGCTGCAGGTTTAGTCAGGTAAAAGCCTTTTCCTTACACAGTAGGTTAAATTTTAAAACACTGAAACACTGTAGTGAAAACACATTATCAACTTTTCAAGAGTAACACCAAAACCAGTTTATAATTTTGAAACCTCTCCCTGTCCCCATGCTTGGTAGAAAAGGCAAAGTGTTCCTCTGTGTGGAACTTCTGTGACTGGCCTTCTATTTGCTTTGATCTTTTTAAGAGTATTACAAAGTCTATTGGCATTTGTTTATACATTTTATATAGAAATAGTACAGATCCTTTGATATTCATCTCCAAACACTGTATTATGAGTGCTTACCATAAGTTTGTCACAAATGCTTTCAAGAAACAGTGAGTAGGGAAAGGCCTGAGACAAGTTGTATTTATCAGGTGAGACAATTTCTTAGCAGTTATACCAGTTGTACTTTCCAGTTTCCAGTATGGATAGGATCATTCAATGCAAGTAGCACGGGAGTCTGTGTCTCTGAAACTAAATTTGGAAGTGGGATAGCACTGTGCTTATTGGGGCATGTACCCATCATGGATGAGATTTCTAAGTGTGTAGACATACAAATGAGCTATTTCAATATAGTGTATTGGTGTAGCATGAAGAACAATCATCTAATCAAAGCATGTACCTATCAGTTTGGGTACATGACAAATTATTCAAACATTGCTGTTAACTGACAGGCAGTTTAATAATTTTAATTTGAAGTCTCCCTTGGTGGTGGATGAAATTAAGGATGAAATTAAAAAGTTATATTGAGTTGAATGATAAACCAGACTTTACTATCCATGAGCACCCACAATGGGAATTTTCTAAAGGGATTATTAAGGGAAGGTTAATTAGCATTTCATCTGGGAAATGGTAACAGATGAGCTAATGCAAACCTACATAAAATATTGAAACAATTAGAGAAAATGCTCAACAACAATAACAAAAAAACCAAACACCCAGAAAACAAAATAAAACAGAGAAAGATCTATTTATTGAGTAGATAACATGGATAAAAGTAATTTATATTATTGTCTAATTAACTGAAAAGGAGGCTTTTTTTGACATACTCCAAGCCAATACAATTTCAAGTTACGGATTTCAGAGGAAAAGCTATTGATGTATATATTTTAACATGGAAACCATGGAATTACGCTATTGTGAAGAATCCAAGAGGGAGGCCTCACAACTTATCCTCAGGGTTATAATTATAAAAAATGAGACTCATTTTTTCAGTAAGTCTTAATATGTAATTATCAGATCTTCATAAAACTAGATGCATTAGTCATCCGTTTAAACTTAGAATTACCAGCATAGACATTAACATTTAAGTGTTGAAACTGTGAATTTTAAAAAAATTATATGATTACGTAAGAAAATAAGTCCTGATTTTCTTGTCATTTAACAAATAAAAATGTATTTTTAGACTCAAAATCTCATCCACTAAATAGGACCCAATCTACTTATAGCAAATTACTAAGATGGCCACTCAAAAACAGTATGGCACAAATATCTTAATAAGATTACTCAGAAGGATATCACAGATCAGATCGTGGCAGATCACCTAATGAGTAACCAAGCCATCTAGAATGTTACCCAATTCATGACAGATGAAATATCCTTTTAATATATTTAAAAATGGGCTATCACAGCTATTTTTTTTTTCCCCTCTTTAGGTCAGGTTATCGCACTCAGGCTCCAAACATCTTTTGCAAAGAAGTTTCAGGGCCAGATAAAGATGCCTTATCCTGAACAGAAGTAATACTACCTATTCGCCGCTCTTTTGAACCTTGTCTATAGGTTGAGGAGCAGTAAATGGTCTCCTCTATTACAGCACAGACACCAATCGACTGAAGTTGCAAGCTCCCCTGAATAAATACATATAGCAAGGTCTTCAAACAGGAACATCTGTTCCAAGGACTTTGGGAAAACAGCCAAGAGACAAAGACATATCCAGGAGAATGAAGGCTGAAAATAGCTTGTCAATGTAAATTTTTTAATAAGCAGAGGTGCCTCTGTCTTGCTGGTCTCTTCCTGAAAAACAGAATAAACATTATGATTTACATTTATTCCAAAACAAGATTTAGGGGAAAAAAAAAAAAAAAAAGACAGGATAAAAAAAGATACTGCAAAAAGAATAAGGGCCTTCTAGGCTGTAAACTATATCTAATGCTTTTCAGAACTTTGGTAAATAAAATATTTCGTAGCTTTACAAGAATAATTTAAAATTCCATGGTACAATCACTCCATTTTTTTAAATGATCTTTCCAAGTAGGGCTGAAGGAAAAATGTGATATTTGAACCAGTCTGCCCCAAACTCAGAAGAAACAATTAACTACCACACTTCATTTCTACCCTGGCCTTTGTTGATTTTGATTTTTTTTTTCTTTCTGTTTACCTCCTCTTTATTATTAGGTATTTAGAAAATGTCTAAAGTAGTGATGAACCATGTTGTCGCCTCCAAGTGATATTAAAAGTTAGCTAGCTAAGAAAAAGAAAGGCTTATCAACACAAAATCCAGCCTGGTTTGCTTTAGGGTCTATCCGCACACAACAAAATATAGGTCTTTCATGAATTTACATGTATGATATCTCTTTATATACATGGTGCAGTTTTCCATGTGTGTGCATAGACGTATATCAGAAAAAATTTCTGTGAAAGCTGCTAAAGTATTGCCGTCCAACAGCAGCGTGAAATGTAAGCAAGAGAAAGAACACTAATGGGATGAGAAACAGTAAATATTTCCTCTTATTTCCGGTACAGATGAAGAGAGATTTTTACATTTGGAGAGTTCAGACATTCTACTCTCAGGAGATGGGGAAAAGCCAATTGCTCACCCCTGAATCATCCACTCCATTGCCAATAAATTGAGATGGCATTAAGAGAGAGCATCCACATGTGTGTTCCCCCGTGTTTGTGAATCTATCACCATTGGAGGGTCAATGGGAATGTGTATAGCTGCTTTTGTGTTAAGTTATTAGAACAGATATTAATCTTCTTCCTGCAGGTGATGTTTGAAATGAACACTGATTTGTTTCTAGAGGAGAGTTAATAGAGCATTTAGTATAGAAAATACTATTCTATGTATCAGAATTCAAATTGTGATGCACTGAAAACAAAGGGAAAAAAAACAGGAAAAAAATCCCTCTGTATGAAGTATACGAAGCAATTTAAATTAGAATAATTTAAATTTACCTTTTTTTCATATTTGCAAGGCTTTTGTGGCTTCACCCTGTCATAGCTGTTTGTACATCCATTCTCATTTTAAATGAACTCTTTGATGTGCATATAGCTTTAAGGAACAGAGTTTATAAGTTCCAGTCTAGCTTCTAATTCATAAGGTGAGATAAGTGTTCTAAGAAGTCTCAAAGTCAGCAGGTCTAGGACAATAAAAAAGATACAATTCCTTCAGCTGCCCAAGGCATCCAAAATCTTGGTCTGCCACAGTTAAGCTTTCTTCTTAGTGCTATCAGAAACACTCAGGTGAGCTAGAACAGTGATGTGATCCAAGTGACAACTAATGATTTGACCTGCTGCTACAGGACTAAGACCAGGGCAGCTTCCTTTTCTGGGTAGGTGGGGAGTTTTAACATTTACCAGTCTTGGGCTTCCGTGTAGCTGCGCAGCTCATTATGTTCATACAAGAGGAATGTTACAGGGGTGGCTAATAGCAATGGCCTCCTAGACGATGTCTGTGATGTACAGATCACCTCTTCACCAGGTTCACAGAGCTTTATCTCCATGTTTACCTTACCAAAACTCTGTAGAAAATGAAGTGAACTGAGGGAGGGTTTTCAGGCCTGTGTTTTATAGTCATGTATGCCTGGGCAACTACTGTCCAGTTTATAGTTATTTTTAAAGCCATCTGATCTCCAACCACATCAAAAGAAAATACAAACAAAAGCAGATTACTCACATCACCTGCAGTAAACAACACCATTGTACATATTTTTAAAAGAAATAGCTGCAGGAAGGAGACAAAAAATGTCCATAAATGTCCTGTACCAAGATTAAATAAAAATGCTTTCTTTTCATCTGTTCCTAATTCATCTGATTTGCTGTATTTCCCTGATAAGTGACCTCTGAAAGGATACTGCTTTAAGTGTTATCTCCACTAAGGATATGGATATAAGCTCTTTTGGATGAAGTCTGTAACTTTTCTGCAGTCTTTCCTGTAAAATCTTCCGGGGTGTTCGACAAGAGCTTTGGTGTTTCTTCCTCAGACTTTCCCCCTCCCCCCCGCCCCTCCCCTCCTTGTTTGAGCTGTACACAGTATGGCTAATCTTTCAACATTATATAGACATAAATGTATCGTATTTTGGGACCTGCCACCACTTCTTGTACTGGTCTGGCTAACCAACAATCACATTACCAAAGAGTAAAGATGAAACAAGCTAAGCAACAGCTCTGTTACTGAAAAGGAATGGCTTTATACTCAGTTTCTGCATCTCCAGCTAATCTTTTCTTTTTGAAACCACACTCTTATCCACATAGTTCCCCACACCTCACCATATACTCGTCAAATTCAGCCAGTTAAACTGGTGAACAGTTGAGATTTTAATGTAGAAAAACAATAAAAAGTGTTTTATTTTAAATTTGTGCTTTAATACATCATATAGCATTGTTTATAGCTCATCAACACTAGGCCACTAAAGTTCAGCAACCACTAAAGATAGGAATTTCAATGTTCGCTGTCACATTTCAAAAGTTAAAACCCTAAACAAGGTAATTTTTATATAAGCTCAGCCCGTCCTATATATACAAACTCTTAATGTGCTTGTTTTTCTACTTTATGAATAATCTTCTGAAGTACTGTACATAATCTGTACAGTAATATACATATGCCATTTCTTTCAATCGCTGACTGAGACTAAATTATGCAGTAGATACTATAATGGAGTTAAAAGTAGCTGGGTGCGATGAATTTCCAGTTTCCAACATTTTTTTCTTAAACTTACTACATCAGCTTGTCAAACAGTAGACTACAGAGAAGTTTGAAACCACATTCCCTATGAAAACTAGGCATTTTAGTTGCAGGGAGTGCCTCCCTTTGAAGTTCTGAACTTTGCAACAGGAGGGACTGAAAGCAGTCATTTTTAATGAAATTATAGTCTCCTCCCTTTCTCAAATAACTCAATGATCAGAGCAATCAGCTAGAATATAGGAGTCCTTCTGCTACTTATATTCACTGCCTAAAGGGAATTAAACTACAGATACAAGACAGACTGATTTTCAGTGTATTGTAAAAGGACTTGATTTGTTCACTATAGATTTTCTTGAAGAGGACTGTGACGAGGCAGCAGAGGAGAACAGGGAACACCTGTCTGCCTTGCTCTGGTTCCTGCAGTCTTCTGGGACCTTCTGGAGAAGGCAAAACTGGTTCCTTTCACAAATGCAGCTGAACACGGCCATCTGGGAAAAAAGTGTGGAGTAAAAATGTTGAGGGCAGGAAGGGAGAACAGCTCCAAGTAGAGAGCTAGCAATGGAAATGAACAACGGAAGGGTCCTGAGAGAAAAGGACCATTTGCCTGAAACAGAGCTGAATCAAAGCTGAGCTGCTGAAATGCCAGAAAAGGGATCCACAGAGAGTTTAGTTTGGCTCAGGAAGGCATTTAAGTCTCCCAGACTGTAAAGCAAGACTGAAAGGGTTTATTGCTACTTAACATTTCTACCACTGATATATGGGAAGGTGTTTTTAAGTTTTCTCTGGTGATGACTTTGTGGCACTTTCAATGTATATTTCTAATGTTTATGGTAAAGATCTCCTCATTTTTCCCCATCAGAATCTACATTTACCTGAGCTCTTAAACTTGCATCTGATGATTTACCATAGCTATACATCTTTTAAAAGTTTTTCTAGTAAATATATTAATCTATAACTTCTTCTACATGACTCTATTTCATTGCTGAATTTGTGGTGCTAGATGTTAGGACTAGCCATAATGCTCTCCAAAGAGGTTTATGTTCTGAATCTAACTGTAAGAGAATTGTACCCCACTCTTGTTTTCCAGAACTAAGGTGGCACTTTTTTTGTTTTATTATTTGCTTTTAACTTTGACGATGTAGATAAACTATTCGCTTTGTAAAGAACTCTGACTCCAAAAAAAACCAACAGCCACCTTCTGTTTTCTGTTCACGTAGCCTGGTTTTACATTACTCTTTAAGATCAAATAACTTCCTGATGAATCACTCTATACTATATAGTGACACTTAGTTTTGACCTAGCGCATAAGAGTTCAAACTTAATTTATTTTTTTTCTTAATTTTTCCTTGAAAATGCTTAAGCCTTATTTATAAACATTGTTTTCTGTGTCAGCCTTTATAGCAATGTCAAGAAAACAGTGGAAGAAATGGACCTTATTTTACTTTCTTTGTAAAAGTATTAGGCTTGCATTAAGGTTGGAAGGCAACCATTACTGACATTCGGGTTTTATTTCATTTTTCTCTTTGTCTCTTCACTTGTCTCTTAATTCTGAAAGGAAAGAATCAGTCACTGGGGAACAAATGATCTATTCTTATGTACAGCCCCCCACCCCCCCACAAATAGTCCACAGCAAAAAGATCTCTGGAATCCTACCACCCACTTATAGTTATCTCTGTTTTCAACCCATCTGTTCCATCCATCCAACTATTTACCATAGTGCTGTGGAGAAGGCGAAGACAGTGGGTGTTGTGTGCCTAGGCTTTAGCATGGTCTTTGACATACCCTCGCATAGTTTTCTTTTCACCAAATTCGTGAGGTATGGGCTGGATATGTGGGTGATAAAGTGGGTGGAAAATTGGGTGGACTGCCTGACTCAGAGTTGCAAACTCTGAGGGAAAGTCCAGCTGGTGGCCAGTAATAAGTGACATTCAACAAGGATCAATGCTAGGACCAATATTGAGTAGTGTCTTTAATGGCCATGAAGATAGGAGGAAGAGCAATTTCAGCAAGTTTACAGATGACATCACTTTTGAAGGAACAGCCAATATGGAAAACAAAACTACTCTTCAGTGGAACCACAAAAACCCAGAGAAATGGCCTAATGATACCATCATGAAGATTAACAAAAGAAAAAAAAAAAAAAAGGTCCTGGACCAGAGCATGGATAAATCCAAGCAACAGTACAGGTTGGGGCTGATTGTCTAAGAAGCAGCTTTGCAAAAACAGACCTGAGGGTCCCATTGGACAACAAGTTGAGCAGGTCAGCGGTGTGCCCTGCCAGCGAAGAAGACCAACTGCATCCTGGGTTGTATTAGGAAGAAAGTAACCAGCAGATAATGAACCTTCCCCTTTATTTAGCACTGGTGCGACCACATCTGGAGTACTGTGTCTAGTTCTGGGCTCCCCAGCATAAGAAGGATATTGAAGCACAGTAGTCCAACACAAGCCACCAAGCTGAACTGGAGATAGTGACTGGAGCACAAGGCATATGAGGAAACTGAAAGGTCTGGGTTTGTTCACCCTTGAGAACAGAAGCTCAGGGGAGACATAATTGCTGTCAACAGTTACCTCCTAAAGGATACAGAGAAGATGAACCCAACCTCTTCTAGGAGGCATGCAATGATAGGACCAAATTGGAACGTGGGAAATACTGTTTAGATACAAGAAAACATTTATTTACAGTGAGGGTGATCTAAAACTGGAAGAGGTTGCCCAGAGAGGTTGTGGGAATTATAGTCCTCATGGAAGTCTGATCAGCCTCATCCAACTACTTCTTCTTTCAACAGGCACTTGGAACATGTGGCCTCCAGAGGTCCCATCCATCCAGAATTATTCTATGATTTTATGAGCCCTCTTGTCTTTTACTGTTGCTGAATTTGTTAAAAATGTTCAGATTTTTCTTGACAAAGGAACAATTTAATCATGAAGCAGGTAAATATGATTCTTATTTTGATTTACATTATCATCTTTTCTTTCCAGTAAGTTAAATATAATTTCAATGGAACCTTAATATGCCTTCCCTGAGGCTGTCAATTTGGTGTATTATGAAGTCTGATCAAATTTACTGTTGTCCACTGTTGTTAATAGCCTCAGATCTCTATTACACTTATCAGAGTATCATAAAAACTGTGTTTTATTATCCAACAGCTTTTATACTTTTTTAAGTGAAATTGAATAGGAGAACATACTATATAAATACCAAAAGCTAAACGAGCTGCTTTCTCTGTTGCAATTGTAATTGGACATAATCAAATCAATTTTCATGACAAACTGAACAAATGATGGGCAAAAAAAATGCAGTGATTACTGATAAAATACCTTTATTATTATCAACTACTTCACTTTGATAGTGTACTATGAATAATCATAAGATTTGTCATTTATATAATTCACCTATAACGCCCAAGCAGCTTATTAACTTTTATTTGTGTACTGCAGTATTCTAAAATGGCTGTGATTTTACGTGCTCTTGTGTTTTAATTAACTAGATTCAGTAGCTAGAAGTTCAAATTTTCCTGTTTTCAGACTTTAATTAGGTTTAGAATTTGATTACCAAAAGTTTTCCATTTGTCAACATAATAATTTCCACTCTTAGATATTATTCCTAGATATGTAGGTAATTGTCAAATTAGTTCAGAAGTATGCATTATCTTTCAGTTATTAAAAGGTTATAATTTGTGAGAAATCACATTCGTTTCATCTCCAAAATTACAAGACTTTTGAATCAGCAAAATAGATCAAGCCAGGAACGTACTTTTTCCTGGAATCTGCTACATTGCAGTTGTGTTGGCAAGTGTATTCAGTTTAAAAAACATAATAGATTCCTGTTGGACAAGTTCAAAACTGTTCAGAGATCTTAACAAATCTCTTTGAAATTAGCTTTGAGAGATGTAAAAGAGGGGAAAAAAAACCCAAACCTGACAAAACTATCAAAACCTCAGAATTAGGACTTTTAAAGTCCTAACCTTACGTCTATTTCTTTCAAAAGTATGTGGTATAAGAACTTGGAACTTGTAGGTCTGACAACACATTCTTCTCTGAACTTTGCCTTACTGTGTAATGTGTGTTTTACTTTATTTAATGAATAGTGTAACAACATGGGGACAAAGAGGACTAACAAAAACAGTTGCAATGATTGAAAAAAAAGTATCCCAGATTTTAACAAAATTTATCTCTGGGTTGATAGCCAGTCTTAAAATACTTATTTTAATGCAGAAAGCATTAAGTGGCATAGTGTTTGTATTCAGACCTTTTTATTGAACCTCTCTTGCCTAGCAGATCAGAGTTTTCTTGATTTAACTTGTAGTTTATATTGTCAAAGAAAATCCAACCGTAAAGATCAGGAGTATTTGGAAAATTTTTGATGTGCTTATTGCATAAGTCAGTCAATCAAAGAGGGTTTTGTTAGGACACTTATGAATGATTTGTTTAATGTATACACTACCTGTCTCTTCTGTAAAGTTCAATTCCTATTCTTGGTGTAGGAAAAAAAAAATCTCTTTGCAGGGAGTGCAGTAAAGACCTTTGTGCTTCACGAACTTTTATAAAAGCAGCTGTAAGGGATAAGTTATGAAAATAAAGATTTTTTTTTTGTTAAATTCTTCATTTAAAAAGTGGAATTTTTATAATATTACTTAAAGTTCAATAACAATAGGACTTTAAAGATAATTTGTATGTATCCAATATCACCTCATGAGTACTAGAAATCTTAGAAGGGATCACTGTTAATTAATTAAATATACAAGTCTACTCAGTTTTCTTCTTTCTATTACTGGCAACAAAAAAGTCAGACAGTTTGACCCTCAATTAGAGTAAAAGATTATTTTTTATCCCTCCATGAATAAATCCATGAGAGTTCTGAATTAAAAATATATACATATCAGATTTCTGCTAGTAGTCTGTAACTTACTAGATACTAAAAAATGTGGAATATTTTCTACACTGTGGCTTCAATGAGATACTGTTTTATTAGAAGATACAGTGAAATACGTATTTTGTATGGTTTCTATTTGTTAAATCACACCATTGTTGAAATAATTTGCAAGGGTATTTCTTAAGTGTAGAGTTTCTTTGTGTTTTCCTATATTTCTTGTGTGTTGAGTAGAATTGTAATTACTGTATATTTTCTCTACCATCAGTGGAGAGTGAGGCATCTCTGGAAAGTTATTCAGTTGATCTGAGTTCATGAGATGGGAACAGAATCCTTTTGATGCCAGGTTGCAGGTGAATCAGCTTAAAGTATTTATTAAACCCACACTCAAAATGAAATGCCTAAAGGTGGAAGGAATATGTGCATTGAGTCAGGAAATGCTGTAGAATTCAGTAAGAAGTGAATGATCCTTTTAGATTTAGCTAATGGAAGATCCTCGTTTGTTGAAGGATATTGTATGCATATATATTGTACGTAGCAGAAAACTGCTAGTTGAATAAAATCTTTTCTATTTGAAGGAGATTTAAAAATTATCTGATTCTTAGTTTGTAGGTTTACAGCCAGATGGGACCATTAAATCTGCTAGTCTCATTCTTTTTATAAAACAGGCCAACCAGTAAATATAAAATCTGAAATAAATCATAGATTCAGTTTCATCTAGAACATTTTTATAAATCTATACTCTTGATTATAAATTAATAGCTACCACATTCCCATCTAAGTTTTGATAATTAGTGTAGATTTGCAGACTTCATACGGCTTTTGTAACTCTTTTAAGCATCATTTCCAGGTTTTAACCCCTTTTATTTTTGTTATAACCATCAGATCTGGATATAGTATTTTACAAATGTACTGCTAATTTTATGAATTCAATGAAAAATGTTTAAAGAGAACGATGGCATCATTTTCCTGCTTACTTGATATGCCTTTTTATTTGAATGTGTTATTTTTACAGAAGTTCTTTCTGTCACTGAACAATGACATATTCCAAGTTTGTCTATTGTAATATGCCATAGGAAAATAATATTTTTTTTTGTGCCCAGGACTTATATAACAAATAAAACCCCACAGAATAGGTTCAGAGGTGCAAACAGATTAGAGAATTCGGGGAAACACTGAAATGTCATTCAGTGATAAAGAAGATGTCAGTAGTGATTTGTTTCCAGAGGTGCCATTTTCCTAACTGCATTTTCAGCTATAAGCCAAGTGCAAGTATATCAATATTTATTCATAATTCCTCTTTGGATTTTCAGAGAACAGTTTTACTGCTGTGCTGGAAAGTATTTCTCAATATGGAAAAGTTAAAGCTTAAGGCAGACTCAGCTAAAATATTTTATGATATAAATGTTGAAGATACTAGGTCCGTAATAAATGTATTTATTAAATGTGCAAATTGAAGAAGAAGAAATGCAGGTTTTATTAATTTTAGTGAAATGAATGATCTAATTCTGCTGAATATTTTCAAGACTTTTGGCCACAGTTTGGGGGAGCGGAGGTTAGGGAAAGAGGAGAAGGAAGGGAAATGAGGGTGGCAAAAAGTGGGGTAGAGAAGAATATATCAGCTGAGATAACATTATTAGATTTTTTTAACTAGCTTTGGAAAAGAGACATACACTCACCAGGAGGTGAAATTCCTGGAGTCAGCTTCTTTCATTATCTGAAGATATTTGTAACTATACCTTTCATTTCGTGGGGATTTGCTAGCAGGACAAATTTACCAGTTCTGTTTTTGATGAAGATCCACTCTGCTTGAATAGACATTCACTGAAGAAAAAACTGAGTTCATCTGTTCCAGCTCCTGAATACACTGCAGTGCTACATGTTTCATTACCAGGAATGTATTTTATACCAACAGAAAATTTCCTAAGAAAAAATAAGAAAGGTCGTTCTTATAGCACTGCTTCCTCAGATGGTTTGGTATTTACTCTTCTGAAGAAGCTGTAGAACAACTCTCAGTTATTGAAGGAAATTTTTCTTTAGCTGATGAATTAAAAGTTTGATTCTGCTTCCTACAAAAATATTTATTTAGTTTTATTTATTTAACATATTTCTCATGTTAGAAATATGCATATGACAGCTTCAGGGAGTAGACTCCCTCTTGAACTCTAAACTTTTCTCTTGGGTCAAAGAATGTTAGAGGACAGGATAGATGACATCTTTATGATAATTAGGTCAGTTGCACAACATATGTACATGAAAGATGAAAAATTACAGCAGTCACAGTCGAGAGCTTCTACTAATATATACAGACTGTAATACTATATGATTATTTTCTAGAGGTAGCTACTAAATTTTAAAAATTAGAAAGCAAAGTAGAACTGTTTAGGTGTACAATATAGGGACAAATAGCTTCTAAATATTTCCTATGGATCTGCAAATTTGTTTTTGACATAACATAATGTATTAGAATGCCACTCTGGTAAACCGAGCTGAGTAACTGAAAGACACACAAGTTCTAAAAAAAAAATCAATTCAGGCATTTGTGTCTTCAGCATCCTCACTGCTTAGATGTTATCTTGCTCCCTAGCTCTGGTCTGGATTGCTTCCAATAGCTTTCTCAAAAAACCTAATCTGCCTTGTATAACGTTCCTGAGGTACCACTAACATCCAGGTGAGGTAGAGCAAATCATTACCTTGACTCTGTTGTAAGCACTGTAGTTGGAAGTCAATTTACACACCTTGGTCTCACGGACAAGGACTAGTCTCTGACTTTCTTTCATGTAGCAACATAGTCTTAACTTCCCTGATCTGATAAGCATAGAGAGCACACCTGACGTAGGAGATCAGGATGAAGTGATTCAGAAAATGAAAAGTTTCTTGTCTACTTTCTAATGCTCAGTAGTGGTATAGCTTTCATCTTTTATACAGTAGAGTTTGTGTTCTGTACTACTTATGCATTGTTCATTAGATAATTAGTGGATGAATAAAAAACCAGAATGATGAGACTGAAGGATAGAAGCTAGAACTCCCCACTCCTACCCAAGTTCAATAAATTCTAAGAAGCTTGGTCTTTCTTTTTTTTTTTTCCTTTTTTTTCAGGTCAAAGCCCAATGAATCTTGCATACCTTTCTGTCCACTGCACTGGAACATATTTAACAGGTGGATGTACAGTTTTTAATCAGAGAAGCCTGATGATGACCCTTGAAAACTATTTTGCTTCACTGTTCAAAATGTCATTGATCTCTCAGTTCTCTAACAAAAAACATTACTTCAGTAATTATTCATACTGAATCTTAGCATAATAGTAGCTGAAATACTATTATAATTCAGAAATGGCATATAAAGGCACTGCTAGTATAATACCCCAGACATTTTACTGTCTTGACAGTGCTGGGCATCACTTTTTCAGTCTTTCCTTGGACTGAGCTGGCTTGAGCTTGTAAAAGGTCCCTAGTGACCAATTGTCTATTGCTTGACTGTTGTAAATGAAGCTCTGGGAAAACTACATATGGCAAATGTCTGATGCCCTTAGGCCATCACTTCATAACAAACAGTAGCTGTTTCTGTCAGCTAAAACTGGAGAGACTGTTGAGCAACTTACAGACTTTAGCAGGGAACCAAAAAGAAGTAAGGAGATTGGTAAAAGGGGATGTAAAGATAAGTGTTTAAAAATTGAACAGTGTTAAGCTGGCATAACCAGAAGCCTCCACTATGAGTATTATACTCCTAGCAGAAACCTCAGGATGCTGCTGACTCATTGCAACCTTGCACCCCTCAATCATGCTCAAGGAAAAACAAGTGTCTTAACTTTGGGATTCAGAGAAATGTTAGCTGGGTCAGCGTAACACCATGGCAAAGGGGAGATACTAGAATGTTTTACATAGAAACTGTACCATATTATTAGTGAAGCTTTTCCATATTAATTAGATAATGTTGACTAATTGTATGAATGAAAAGTTCTTGTTTCCATGTGTTTGATAGGTTCCTTTTTGCCCATAACAAGAAATGAAGTGTGCAACTTCAGAGCATATCTACACCAGCTCCTTTGTGGACACAGGCCCTTTTTTTTCTGTTTCCAGACCACATTGTGGTTTAAATGGCTTAGACGCCCCACTGTTTATATAGGTCAGTTTTAGCAAAAGCAAAGGAGAAACATAGATACCAAAGAACTTTGTATTTTAATAATGGAAGAATCTTCTATCATTAGTCACCTTTGAAGGTAACACTCACTGTGTGGTATTTTTTGGGATGTAATTTATGTCCAAGTCCTACTTTGGATTGAGCTTTAATTTCATTTTAAAATGGACACTATATAATTGATGGAGGAAACAAGAGTTTTCAGTGCTGAGACAATGGAGGAATGATTGGATGTTACAGACTGGATAGTGTTAAAACTCAATTATGGGACTGGTCCCAAGTTACAACCTTACTCAGGAGTTGTTTAGGGAAAGTGCTATCGTGCTCAGCCAGATACTGCCCTACAGCCGCCCTAAACAATTTGGCTGCATAGACAAGTAGATACTTGGAATGCTCCTTCACACCCTCTAATTCGCCATTGTGGATGTAACCTCCATGTATATGCATTTGGGAGTCACCAGGGAACAAGGGAGGGGTCTCAGAAAAAATCAGAGAGCATAGCTTTAGTATTTTTCTCTCCCAGGTGAATGCCATATTCATTAAATGAAAGAAATGCTTTCATGTCTGTTCTCCTTCTGGTCAAATGAATATAAATGTTTGATTGTAAGATACCTCAGCTTCAGCAAAAGACATGAGATATACACTTGTATAGACTAAGTTCAAACCTGCACCCCATTAATTTTATTTAATTAGCATTCTAAGTCTATGATTATGTAAAAAGTTCCTCCTACATTGCTGTTTTTAACTGGACTCAGTAAAATCCAAGTGTGTTAGGACAGTGTGAGCACACCTCTGGGAATTCAATTACAGAATCAGGAGGCTATAAGGGATCTCAAGAGGTCATCTAGTCCACCCTTCTGCCCTAAGGCAGGATTATTTATGCTTATGTCATGCCTGACAGATATGTGTCAAACTGGTTCTTGAGGACTTTGAGTGACAGAAACTCCACAGGTTCTCCAGGCAATACATTCCAACTTTCCAATACTATTTATTACTAAAAGCTGTGGGATTTCTGTGCAGTTTTGCTGTCATTTTTCTAATACCTGACATAATTCTTTTTAACTGTAATTTAAGCAGTTATTTCCAGGTTTATTTACTGTTAATATGGAATACAAAAATACTGGGACGTTTCCCTTCTAGAAATTGTGTAAACTCAGGTGCCTCGGTACTTCAGACAGCAAATACTACCTTGTGTCTTTTAGTCCTGGAGGAATTTTTGTTAAAAACTTAAGGAAGAATTAATCCGGTCTGTTGTAGATCTGCATGTAAGATAAGTAACTAAGTTTTGTTTGGTTTTTTTTTCCACAGGTTGGAAGGCAGAAAACATTTGTACCAGTTGCAGGTACCCAGGCAGTGGCAGCAGAGGCTGCAGGGGGGCCTCTGTGAGGGGAGGACGGTTCCAACTGCGTCCAACTGACCCACCGCAGGGCACAGCTGGGCCCCATAGCCAAGGTGGTGGCACCTTGGGGAAAATAAGTGTAAGAAAGGACAAAATGCTGCATGGCATAGGGGGGAGTGAGGAAAAAGGAGTTTTCATCAGGCTGATTTAGACAGTGTACAGCAGGTTAGTAGGAATAAACTCAGTGAGTGTCTGTGGGTAGATGACATGTAGTTCTTCATCCTCTGCTTGGGCCTCTGCTGTTGAACTCCAGGCACTGTCTAAAAGCTGCAGTCTAGAACTAGGGAAGTACTCAAGTCTACATAATTATAGAGTAGCAAAACATTTTGACATTAGGGTGGATAATTGTTCTTAATAAAGAAAGGCAACAAATAATTTTAGTTTTTACTCATCTACTTTTATATGAAATATCAGCTAGACTTCTTGTAGAAAATATTAGAAACATGGTATTTAATTTTCAGATTAATTCTAATTCATTTAATTTTCAGGTAATTCTACCTATGCATTAGCCATTTATTTTATGTGCACAGTTCTCTGTATACATTCACATTCCTTTCCAGGCATATTTTGCAGTCTGATTATGAAAACTCTGTCAGAAAAGATGAGTGAGAAAAGACTATGAAGACAGCAGAAGATATTTCTGAGAAAAAAAGAAACAGAGAACAATATTGATTGAAACTGAATAGAATTAAAGAGAGAAGAGAGAGAGAAGACACAGGGGAAATGTAAAGTGTTCAAAAGAAAATTAATATTATGATGAGGGTTATATGTGTCCTCTTTCTATTAATATATTTTGAGCAAGAAATAAATGAGCAAGATAGCAAACAACGTACTGTGTGAATATGGAAGTAAATGCCAAAAGTAATAAAGAGAAAGAAAGTAAGCTGCAATGCATTAAATGTCAAGAAAAAGAGAGTTAGAATGACTGTAGAGCAAAGTGCAAAAAATAATAGAATAGAATTATACTATAGAATAGAATATCATAAAAACAATAAAAGAAGATAAGATAAAACAAAAAATAAAGAATATGTGAAAAAAAGATAGGAACTTTCATAGAGACTGAGAAAAATTAAAAAGTTTCAAGTACAGGAAGAAAAGAGGTCACTGCGACTGCAGACCGTGTAAGAAAGCAGGAATTCATTTGCCTTGTATAACATCCTTGAGGTACAACTAATCTGCAGGTGAGCTAGGGCAAGACTCGATCATTTTCAGGCAAAATTTCCAAATAGTTAAAGGTATTGACTCTCAAAGTGTAATGCTGTTTTTCACACATGCTTCCACCCAAAATTCAGTGCAGAAAGTAACTCTCTTGAACATCACTTGTTTATCTGTTTTTTTAAACATGAAATTGCTGGAAGATAGAAGGAATTGTTCCCTCTGATGTTCCTTTTGATATATTCAGAGTTTTTTTCTCCTCTGCTGTTCTCTGCTACTTCTTAACATTATCCATGGATCCAACTCCAAATATTTTCTTTTTGAGTTTTATAGGAAAAATGCATGAAAAATGAACAAAGCTTTGGTAGAAAGTTTATACTTAGATAGCAATTCTGGATTAAATGGAATAATTTGGTTTTATGATGCTATTGTTTTAATATTAGTTCTTTAGTGCTAGAATTTATTGTTACCTTTGAAATGTAGATATAGAGAGATCATTGAACAGGCTTTGCATCAATTCTACATATTTCTAGGTAACAGTTGTTACTTTATTACTATATGTAGTAGATCATCCTAAAATTGCTATATATTTATGAAAATTAGCAGAGAAATACTCACTTATCCCACTTTAATATTTGACCTTTGATTGCTCAGTAAGGGGAAAGTCTCATTCCTATTTCCATCATTCACAAATATTCAAATTAATTTAAATCTTTTCCATAGCTTTTGCAAACTCTTCAGAAGTAACTGCACTATATCTATATTATTTGAACCATAAAATACACAAGATCAGATAGAGAGCTTCCATTGGAAGTATTGCAATGACTAAGATGGCTGTCCAAGACCTACAGAGAGAAATAAACTGCCTTATTGAATTCTATATTTTTTTAATCCCAAAGTTTGCATAAATTATGTGCTAGATTGCTCAAATTATTGAGAATGAGCAAGGGATTTAGAGTTTCTAAATTTGATAGATTGACTCAGAAAGAAGAAATGGATGTTTAAAATCTGTTAAAAAAACCCCCAACCAAACAAAATTTCCCTTGCATAGGTGATTCATTTCTACAGATAGAACAGTTAGATTTGGTTTACTATAGCACAGTACTTTCTCTATTGATAATCCAAGACATTACATATTTCAGTTTTCTAAATGTTCTTTATTACAGACTTTATCTCAGGATGGTTTTGTGTCACTTTAAGTGAGCCATTGACTAGCTTTTAAAAAGGGAAGATCATGTTACTGATCAATTTGCTCTTATTGATTTCATATGTGTATTTCCATGCATAGTATAATATCTCAAATCCGTAAAAATGAATAGCAAAGATTATCTTGGCCTTGCTTGGACTGGGACATTTATAACAGCTTTATTATATTAGCTTTGGAAACGAAAGTCCTGGTGTGGAAAATTATCTCATGGAGTGATTTGAATTAGTTTACCACCAAGCTCATGCACAAGAAAATCACCTGCACAGATATCTGTTCAATTTTGACTCCTGCAGTTTGTAATCCTAACGATGTTTTGGGATTTGTTTGTTTTTGGTTTTTTTTAGGTACAGAATGTTTGCATATACACATATACTTTTATAGATTTATCAAGCCATTATTGTACTTCTTTTATTCATGGCACTACAAAATATTTAATTTCTAAGTTTACACTTAATTGATGGCTTGTATAGTAATTCTTTCGCCTCTATATACTTAAATCTCTATTAACTCAGGTGACTTTCATATCCTGAAAACATTCTGTAAAGGCGGAGTTCTAAAACAGTTCTACTTCTAGAAGAAGAAAAAAACGTGAGAAGGGGTGTGGGGGGAGAAAGAGCTATATAAAGGAGAAAAAAATTAAAGCTTTGGTAGATGTCAAGATGGACCAGAACAATTTACAACTCTGTCCTTACATAGTAAAGATGAAATAGTACAACAGCAGACATATTTAACAAAAAAAAAAAAAAAGTAAGTATAACTTCTAATGTAAATAATTTATTGAATTTTGGTTTTTAAGAGTTCTTCAAAGCTCAGTTAACTAAATAGATACAATAAAGATATTACTCTCCATCAAAGAAAGCAAAAAAAAAAATGTTTACCTTCAAACAATGATTGGAAAAAGATGGTTATTGTATATCTGGAGTGAAAGAATGAACAAATTTTGGTACAATCAGATTCCACAAAGCCTGTTTATGATGTATTCCACTACCAGGAATTTCTGTTGTGGTATATGGATTGCACATAGACTTTGTTAAGTAGAATTTTAATGCCATTTTAGTCTAAGACGGTAAAAAAAATGAAAAATAAAGAAACTGTTTAAAAAATTCAGCACTGACAGGGCTTTATTCAGCTGTATCTCACTTCATATATAGATTAATAAAATAAAAAAATATTTATAATTAAGTCAATCATTTCTTGTTTGGCTAATTTATAAAACACAATCTCCAAGCTCACCCTTTCTTTGTAAAGCAGATGATCAAATAGAAGCAATTGAATTATAATTATTAAAGTCCTACAGTTGCTGTCTGTCTCTCAATCTGCATGGTACAGTACCGTAGCAGTGTCTTTATGCTGCTGATCAAGTGACAAATTAAGATAGATTGTGTTGGGGAGACAGGGTAATTTATAAGACATTAAACTGGATTGCACATACTTAGTTGCAAAGAAAAAACTTCTTTGTGAATGCTTTCCTACCTTTATTCTTACAGTCAGTTTTGTCCCAGCTGTTGAAAGATATTTATGATAACACTGAATATAGAATCATCTGATGTTAAGGCCTACAAGTTACCATACCTGGTATTTTTCACACTAGTAACATACTCCTTTTGTAATTCCAAACAATTTCACTAACTAGATGCAATAGCAGCAGGAAGGAGAGTAACAAGACAAGGAAAACAATCCACAAAAAACAGCTAATCTCCTTTCATATTGACATGAGGCAGACAGACTGATTTATTACATCAATATTGAAAGGGAAGAAAAATCATAGAATGGTTCAGGTTGACAGACCGTTTCTTTCAAAGTTCATGCAGTCCCAGCCCACCTGCCATGGCCAGAAACACCTCCCACTAGACCAGATTGCTCAAAGCCCCATCCAACCTGGCCTTGAACACTTCCAGGCACAGGGCATCCACAACTTCCCTAGACAACCTGTTCCAGTGTCTCATCACCTTCAGAGTAAAGAATTTCTTCCTAATATCTAACTTAAATCCACCTTTTTTTCAGTTAAAAACCATTACCTCTTGTCCTATCACTACATTCCCCGATAAAGAGTCCCTCCCCATCCTTCCTGTAGGCTCCCTTTTAAGTACTGGAAGGCTGCTATAAGGTCTGCCCAGAGCGTTCTCTTCTCCACGCTGACATCCCCAACTCATCCTGCCCTCATAGGAGAGGTGTTCCAGCCCTCAGACACTCTTCGTGGCAGATATTTTACTATATCTAAATTAAATAATACAGTTCATACAAGTTTGTTAAAAGATACAGCTGTTATTATGTACGGATACATTTATAATCAATAATTTTTTCTTACTAATATATTTTCAATGCATTTTATATTCCAGTTATCAGTACTTGTAGGAGAATAGATGTAAAAAAAATAATATATTTTTTATAATTTCTTGCCCATTTTAATTTTGAACGATGGACTCCATTTTTTTCAGATACAACTAATTTATTAAAAAAATTATCAAAATTATGTAATAACTTCAGAATAATTAATCAGAAAAACCTTATTCAGAGTTATTACAGTGGTTAATAACAGTGGTCCTTGCAGTTCTGAAACTTTTTGAATAGCTAATAAATATTTATATATACACATTTATAATTTTCTTTGCATTTTTCTTCTGATATAGTAACTCCAGAAAAAAAAGTGAAGTTCTACCATGAGGTGCCTGAAGTAATACTCTGAAGTTTATTTTACAGTTTAAACAATCTGCTTCATTCTCATCTGATTATCTTTCCTTGTTTCTGACAAACTCTGGTTTGCCTTTAAAGTCCAGTATTTACTATAAGTCAAAATGAAACCACCAAACTCATTATCTATGTGACCTGAGGCTATATTTGAATGTGCATCTCTGGAGGACACAACTCACTGATACAACAGAACTTAAACATTGATGTTATCTCACTTGTGTACTTCTGTCATTATGCTGAAGGACTTTTATATGGAAAAAAGATTTCTTTCCCTCAGAACCCATGGCTACTTAGTATATTTTAATACATAATGTGAACAGTGGTATTGGAAAACTACCATATTTATTTCTTTCTGGTTTTCATATGAGAGGTTTTCAGTCAACTGAATTTAAAGACATCATATTAATTGTACATAGTTATTAAAAGTTTTATCCTTAAGAGTCCTCTCTTAAGCAAAGCAAGAGATAATTTACCCAGCATCTGTCAAGGCTGATGAACTGATGAAAGCTGAGAAACAGTATTTCTTGATTCTGTCACCACTTAAAGGTTTTAACTCCATGCCTTTGTCAAATGTGTCCAGTACCACAAGAGAAGGAAGGAGGGAAAAATGAAAAATGACGAAGTATTATTGTCAGAACAACATGTCATGCATCTATTAATAAAGATGATATAAGATTCTTTATGTTATTTATAGATGTTTTATAAATATTCTATATTGAAGTTTGTGGTAAACCTGTTCTTAGATTAAATCCCTTATAATAATTTACTATCAGTATATTGTTCATGAAGATTTGATATGTTGTTCAAGTTGAAGAGATACTTCAAGAAGGCTCCCTTCCTCTCCTCCCATCCCCATTTTCCTCTCCCTTCTTTTCACTACCCTTCCCTTCCCTACCCTACCCTCAGCTGCCCTTCCCATTATTCTTACTGTGAACTCTAAGTGAATACATGTACCTGTAAATGTGCACTCTAGAATAGTCAGATCTGTGTATATATCATGTGACTCTGGAGAACAGAACAGCTTTTGCTTTAAGTCTAAGTTTGGGAACAATAAGAATTAGCTGATTCTCTCTATTGTATAGACTTCCTTAGAATAATGACAAGTAAAGAAGATAATAAATTTTTATTAAAACTTATGGCAGGATGAGTTTTAAACTTGTGCAGAAAACATTGTCTACCCTGCAATGAAACCAAATACATTAGATATAAAGAACTTACAATATGTTTTTTTTTTTGTCATAATATCATAAATCATATAGTTTTGGAAAAAATATAAAACTGGTTTAATTTTTTTTTTGCAACTACTTAAAACTCTACTGGTCACTATTTTGCATAGGAAAAAAAATAAAACAGGCAGTTTAAGGTTATTGTGCAAAATAGTTCACTGAAGTTTTAAATGTCTTGAAAAACTCTAATACTCTACCACTCATAGGAGGATTCCTTTCAAAGAAGGGAGTTACTTCATAGATTTTTTTAAATGTGCCAGTATAATAAGGTAAATATTACAGAATGACTTTATATAGCAATTAGGATATGCATGTGTACATTAATCTTGTTTCCATCAAAATGTCTGTAGTATTTATAATATATATATAGAATATATATATAACTACAGTATTTTCCAGAAATTGCTTACAGAACATGCAAAGAAACACATGCTATATATTTTTTTCAGAACACTTGCTTTTTAAACGGTTACCATTCCATATGTGCACATCAGAAATATAAGTTAAAAAATAGATTTACTTTGCAGTTCTTGTGGTAGTGGATTTATACATGATCCCTTGAAATCAGTGATGTCCAGATGGATTTTATTCTGTTCTTTTATGAAAAGGGAGACGAAAATTCTCAAGAGAAGTACACTTCTCTTGGCAGGTTTAAGAAAACAGGTTTTGGTAGAATAAAGAGTGTAAACACATTAACTACAGATTTAAATTGAACAAAATTTTTTGTTCAAGAAAAAGATGAAAGAAGCAGCCAAAATTCCTCAGCAGAAATAAATAGAAAAGAAGGATAATCAGAATCTTTGTGCTACTTATGGTTTACTAGAACAAAATTAAAATATAAATGCTTTGACTCTTTCAGATATTTGCCATCTTGCGTATAACACATGTTCTTGCCTCTCAGGACTTAAATATGCTTCCTGAAAACTATCCTCTGCTTGAAAACATTGAAAGACCCATGGTGGTTGAGACCAGATTTCCTCCTAACTTTTTGTATTATCTCTGAGAGTGACCATTAACATTCACTTAAGGGAAGAGCTTAGGGAAAATGGAAAGAATGAAATGCTCCCTTCCTTATTACACTTTCCTGGTTTCTAGCAAGTAAGTAGTATGTATTTTTTGTGAAGGTTAGAAACAGCTTAAGCCCTTGGAATGTGTATGTATCTGAATCAGAAGAGTTACTGGACTGAGCCTATAACAGACTGAGGAAATAAGAGAAGGCATTACATGTAATAAATTGGGACAAAAAGAGTAGAATTTTATACTTAATTAAGTCAGTTTAATATGCCATTATTTTCTTATGATCTGTACAGCAACTCAAGACATTACAGATTAAGCAATCTAATCCTGAAAAGGTACCTAAAACTAGGAGTAATTTTGTTGGAGTGTGAGAACTCTGCTCTGTCTCACTCCTACGCTGAAAAGGGCCTAAAAACTAGATGGCCCACTTTCTGTGCAAACCCTCTGAAGAGCAGGCCATTCTTTAAAATACATGCAGTGTTGGCAACAAAAGTGACTTGGGAACTTAATATTTTGGTACCATGAATTCATGAAAGTACTTACTGAAATCCCTGTTCAGGTATATTCCTGTGCCTAGGTTTTTTATGAGGTGCCTCAGGTAAAGTGCTTATTCATTATATGGTCAGCTGGGATCAGTAAGTGATTCTGAAGTCTCCCAGAGAGTCTCACTCAATTAGGCAGATAGGATCTCCCCTTGAAAGCCTTAAGGCTTTTACCTGTCTTTATAGCTATATAAGGAACATAAGCACTTAAATGCCCGTTGTGTTTTTTGGATCTGAAAGCAAAGCAATAGTGAAGTCTGTAATAAGTTTATGTAACTTCTCTATTTTTACCAACATGAAAACAACATCCAAACCAGGATTAACCATCTCCCTCACTGCTTCTACATGAGTGAAGCAAGAGTAATACCATGTTGCCCAAGCTTTTTCTGAAACAGCAAAGAAAAATATTTACATGTATAACAGCGTACACCACACAATACAGAATCACAGAATCATAGAATGGTTTGGGTTGGAAGGGACCTTAAAGACCATCTTGCTCCAACCCCCCTACCATGGGTAGGGACACTTTCCATTAGACCAGATTGCTCAAAGCCCCATCCTACCTGGCCTGAACACTTCCAGGGATGGGGCATCCGCAATTTCTCAGGGCAACTTGTTCCAGTGCCTTGCTACCTCATAGGTAGGCATACCTCATTTATCAGATCCATACCTTTCCAATTTAGAGACAAGGATGTAGTGTGAGACAGTGTCATATGCTTTGCACAAGTGCAGTTAAATGACATCTGTTGCTCTCCCCTTATCTACCAGTGCTGTAACATCATTACAGAAGGCCACCAGATTTGTCAGGCATGACTTGCCCTTAGTGAAGCCATGTTGTCTGTCATCAATCACCTCCTTATTTTCCATGTGCCTTAGCAGAGATTCCAGGAGGATCTGCTCCATGATCTTGACAGGCACAGAGGTGAGACTCACTGGCCTGTAGTTCCCCTCATTTGCAAAAGAGGGTTTGTTTCCCCTTATCCAGTCAGTGGGAACTTCACCAGACTACCAAGACTTTTCAGATATAACAGAAAGCAGCTCAGCAACCTCATCCACCAACTCCCTCAGGACCCGTGGGTGGATTTCATCAGGTCCTATGGACTTATGTACCTTCAGGTTCCTTAGACAGTCTTGAACCTGATCGTCTCCTGTAGTGAACGGTTCTTCGTTCTCACAGCCTCTGTTTTCACCTTCTGCCACTTGGACAGTGCCATTAGAGCCCTTGCTGGTGAAGACTGAGGTGAAAAAGTAATTCGGTACCTCAAGCTTCTCCATATGGTGATCAGGTGAACAGGTCTCCTGTTTCCTTACAGAGAGGGCTCACACTTTCCCTAGTCTTCCCTTTATCCCTGATGTATTTATAGAAGATTTTCTTGTTGTCCTTGATGTCCCTGGCCAGATTTAAGTCTATCCCTGACCAGATTTAACACCATCTGGGCTTTAGGTTGCCTAATCTGGTTCCTGGCTGCTCGGACATTTTCTCTGTATTCCTCCCAGAATAAATTAAGTGAACATTTATAACATATCAAGTTTTGGTTTCCCACCCCGTACATATACAAAAGCACATCCATTTTTCATGTAAGTACTTGAAATACCTAGGAGAACGTAGCTTCTTGAATAACTCAAAAAAATGAAGAGTTTTTTGACTGGATTTGATCAGTGTACTCAAAGGGTTGAATATCAGTAAAATTCATCTAGATACTACTTTTCTTGGTGTGCGCATTTAAAATCTCTTGACAGCTTCAGTGCTGTGTTTTGTGTACTCATAGGTATATTGATATATTAATCAAAAGAATTTGTGTTTAAAGATTTGTGAGTGGGAGACAAGACCTTTTGTTTTGATGATATTGAAGCCCAAAGGTAAAAAGTGAATTTATGTCTCCAATCAATGAAGAATATCAAGTATAGTATAATATAACCAGAAGTCTTTTTATTTGGTATATACTTTTGTTTTGATGCTAGGTCTGCTGAATCCATAAATGCAATTCCTAGAGCTGGTTTTTTGTATTTATATAGACTAACTTTAAATGTTTCACTTTTTCAACTATGAAACTTTAGAAACACTTATAATGAGTCCTTGCAATGGATTCTATATCAGCCTTTTGTATTTTTAATGATGCCACTTCAGGGTGAACAGGTAGTTTGCCACCCCAAGGTGCTATAGCTCTTCTCAGCACTCATTTTTTAAAATTTATTTTATTTTTGGTGAAAGGCTTCTCTTTTTACATTCTCACACATACTGAATTATGTTATTGGAGGATAAATGTCTGGATTTCTCCTCTGTGATTTATATCTGAGTCAAATAAATGTTAGTTTCCCTTTTTGCGTGAACAAAAAGAATAGGAAAAACAGGAATAAAGAGGAAAAATACTAACATAATTGCAACATGTTAAATCACAAACAATTCAACTACCATCCCCAATATGACTTTGTGCTTCAGCCCTAAAGTTCTTTCAGCTATGACAATACAAGCTTGGATATCCTTCAAACAAGTAACTGTATCATACTGCATGACAATATGAAATACCTTCATGCTTGTTGGGGTGTGCTTAATTTAAAAAAGAAGGAAACATTTCCTACCCATATGGCTATATTGGCTCCTGGGGCTTAAGTTTCATCATTTTTCCAGAGATCTTCTGTTGCTTCACTGATGTTGGTACTTTTAGCAGTAATCTGAAAATATTGCTGTCTCCCAGAGTACATATGAGGGGAGAAACTGCTTTTTAGAGTTTGGATGATCTGCCATTATTTTGAAATATTTTTAAATAAATTTAAATCCTTTAAATTATTGCCTTTAAGCAATAGCACTGTTCGAAACTGCAAGAATTTGAAGTCTCTTAATCTGAATTATGATTAGATGTTGTAGATCTAATCAAAACTTCCATAAATGTAACTACCATCAGTGCAATATTTTTTAAGAATCATGTATATTTTTTGGTCTATCCACCTCATGCAAGTTTTCATGCTGAAATCTGCATCTATTGGGAATAGAATATAATAAATGTGTCAGTACAGGGATAGAAAAACTGAAATCTAAAAATAAAATGAATAAACAGAAGAACAGTATGAGTTTTAGCAATCTCCCAAATACTGTCTATAAGTTTAAAGAAGTGGACTTCAGAGCATTGGATTACTCAGATATGAGGATAAATATTTAGAAATCTTACACATATCTTTCTTTGAATAAAACTCTAGCCAAGGTCTTAGTTCAGCATATATGAATTGTCTTTCATAATGGGAATAGTGCTTGTGCAGGCAGGTGTCACAGGTGCAAAACATTCAGATGCATTTATTTATTCACATTAATGAGAAATATTGTATGATGGACACATGAAAACTGTAGTGGTCCCACAGTGATGGATGGATGGATGTACCCTACATATGGCCAAAGCTTATTACCCCAAATTAATAACGTATCCAAGGTCTCAATTCAGTGAAGCTGAGTGGCATTAGAAATTTTTTAAGGAAAACTTATTTGGCCTCACCTCCCTTTGCAGATAGTCACAGGTTGCCCATAGGCAACACACATATCTATGTGTGTGTGTGTGTGTCTACTTATGTAGATCCTCCAGAACCTTCAGAAATGGTACCAGGCATTTTTTCTGTATATATCCTAAATAACCCTATTAGTCTTTGATGCAAGAACAAAAACTTGACAGAAAAGAGTAATTATCATGTTAAAATAAACTTTGTTCCTCTCTTTCAAAACAAAAAATATAAACCCTCAGTTCAGAGGGTGGTATATGTGAAAGATGGAAATCGCACTACTGATTTGGTGCTATTACAGTACCAAATGTGTAGAGTCATGAGTTTTATGACATTTTCAAAAAAGCTACAACTAATGTTCTAACAGCCATCAGAGGGTTCATTCCAAATTCTCTCCTCAACTGTTTTTTTTTGAGAAAAATGCTACAATCATGACTAACAGCATTCAGAACATCAGGGCGACAAAAAGGAAGTCATAAAATATCTGTTCTGAGAAGTTCTGGAAAGATTAGAACTACCTAAGCTAAGAAAATCATATCAATGTGTTTCATTTACTTATTTTAAGGGCTTAAAAAAACCTGGTTGTGTTTTGTCTGGTTCTGGAGATGGAAATCAAACAAACAGCTTGTTTATTTAATTTTTGGGAGAGAAATGAAAACCATACCAAAGATAAACAGTGAGCAAGGAGAAGGAACAGAGAGAATTATCATCAGAAAGTGGCCAAGGAGGCTATGAGATTATGCTATAACAGTAACATAAAGATATAAAGGACTTATTTAAAATCTTATTCCCAATGACCATTTCACAGTTGCCTTCAGAAGAATAGTAATTGTCTTTCATGTGACATTTGGGGAGGATGATAAGGTAAATAACCACAGTGACGTTCAATAACATGAAACAGAAAGTCAGCACTGCAAAAAGATGAGAACTTCTATTTTTGTACAGTTTCATTATAAAATAAACAAAGTCACATACTTATTAGATAAATGCTGGGCATCTATTTATCTACCAGTCTTTACATTAATATATAGATGTATAAGTGATGTATAGATATACAGATATCTAGATACAGAGACATATACACATTGATAATTTTTAACCTTATATCCATATAAAAGTCTGGAACATGATACTATGATCTTTTATCTTCACTAGAGCTAAGCAGTCGTGAACTAAGATGGCTCTTTTATCTCCCACTAAATCATTTGATATTTCTCTTTCTTAGATTAGAAAATCTAGAGTTTCAGTTCTGCAAAATATAATCCCCAGAACAGCAAAACTAAGCATGTTCAGCTATGCCTCTATTACTAGTGCACCTCTTCAAGCAGAATAATCATTCTCAAAAACTATGCTACTAATCTCTTCAATTTAATAGGGTGACTGCAACAAGGTGAGGTACACAGCCCTAATGGTCCCATGAACTGCAGTCAGATCCTTCCCCAGTTCCTTACAGGGGAAGAAGTATGCATATCGTCATGCCTAGGGCAATGTTCATCTCTTCTCCCATGCTGATTAGTGGAGATAAATAGTGGACCTGCATCGTAATTATGCTTATATCAACCCTTAAACACATTACTTTCATGACTTGCTATTGATAAGGCAATTCCATTGCCTATTATTTTTTTTTTTGTTGCTGATAGTGCTTAAGAACTTATGATGGTCAGATAAGTCTAATAGCCCACTGCATTGAAACCCAAGATGATACTCATCAACCATAGCGTGCCTCATCAACCAATACTACATACATCGCACTGCCATTCCGTTTTCTGCACTCCCAGCTCTACCCACACAAAGCTTTTCTACCTTCCTTTTTCTGACCAGTTAGCAGAAAATCACCTTTTTTTCAGAGCAGTGAGTTAGCCTTGGCTAACAGCCAAATACCCACCCAGATGCTCACTCACTACCACTCTTCAGCAGCACAAGCGGAGACAATAGGATTGGAAAGCTTATGGGTCAAGAAATCACTTACCAATCACTGCCATGAGTAAACCAGACTTGACTTTGGGGAAAATGAATTTAATTTACTGGTAGTTGAATAGATTTGGATAACAAGAAACAAAAACACAAACATGCCTTTCCTTCCCCCTTTCCCAAGTTCAACCTTATTCTTTCACTCCTAACCCCTCCACAATTCCTCCCAATCCTCTCCAAGTCACACAGGAGGGGTGGAATTGTGGGGTTATGGTTATTTTTTTCAGAAAATATCCGTTTGCTCTGGGAGGCTGCAGTGAGTAACTCTTCTGAGTACCTCCTCTTCTTCCTCCTCCTTCTCTGAATCTTCTGTTTGCCCTGATGTTTCTCATATTTTTTGTTTCTCCTTCTCTGTTGTGCAGTGTTTTTCACCTTTCTTATTTACTTTTTCCCAGAGGCTCCGCCAGCTTGGCTTCTGGGTGCAGCTGTGTGCTACAGTGGGTCTGCTGGAGCTGGAGCTGGATTGAACCAGCCTCAGCCTTTCCTCACAGGCTCCACCACCGCAAGAGCTGGACATCTGCACCTGGTACACACAAGCATTCAAGATGGACATAGCATTACCTTTGAGCTCACAGCAACATGGAGGAAGAGGAATTTGATATGACTGGGTACTGCCAGATCTAAATCATTCCCCAGCTGTTCCAGCCTGACCATTTCTCTCACAGCCCACTCCTCCCTCATTTCTGTGTTTCCAACCTCAGGTGCTACACTGAAAAGCTACAGAGAAAGTTAGGTCCTATTGAACCAGCTCAAAAAGATTCAGAATCTTATTGGTTTTATGGCACATACTTAGTCTTAGGGAAGTCTGTGAGAGCCTATTATTTGTCCATGGTCTGCATGAATTAAGTGTGGTAAAATATCATAAATATACTTGTGTATTCCATTTTTATAATGAGAAATAGTGGTAAAAACAAAACCAAAAACAAAACAACAAAAAACCCCAACAAACAAACAAAAAATCAGCAAAACTCCCAAACAAATTTAATTTCAGTTCTATTTTTTAATTTATATTCTTTTGTGCATACTGCTAATCCATTTTTTTATTACCATGTGTGATAACAGCTTTTTGAGTTTATCCTACATGCATGCACACATACACATATATGCCTATGTGTGTTTCTATGTATTTACAAAATATTTCACAAAAAAATCAGAAATTAACCCCTAAATAGTTAAAATATTTTCATAATTTAAAGATAAATTTACAAGACAAATTTAAAGCATTTAACATTCAGCCCATAACACTGAAGAGATGAGACATTTTTTCTGTGTGTCTACTGCTGTCGAAGAGGAGGTTTTACATATTGTCTGGAATCACACGGTCAGACTGACAACATGAGGTTTAGCTCAGAGATTGGAAATACTTATAGTTTTTTGTTACATATACTTTTAAACTATTTTTTATATTCACAGATATATTCAGTGTAGTAAGAACCCTAGTTCATTCTTCTAATGGCAAAGAGTGAAAATACTTCAAGCTAACATTACTCAGAAGAACATCATGCATCTAACTGCCAGACGAATGTAAGTACTCACCTTAAGGTTATTTCAGGGTGAACATCAAAACTTTTGCTGGACTCAGATAAGTTTGCACCCTTAACTGATTATTACCCAAAGCTCTTGAACATGGAAATAGTCCTGAAATCCCAAGTTGTCATCCCTTACTTACCTCCCTGTCTTCTTTTTTTCATTATTATGTTTTTGAAACAATCTTGAACCACTTTTAAAAGTCTGCTGCAGAATATTTTCACTCTTAAAAGCAAGATGTCATACAAGTAATGTTCAACACCCTACGTACCATACAATAGACAAAAAAGGTCTCCTAAAAAATATGTGGTCAGCTAGTCAGGCCGCTCCCCTGGAGGATAAGATTGCCACCAGAATACGCTCATTATCCCACTCTTCTCCTTTGAGGAGCAAACAGACGGAAGCTTGCTGACAGCGATTGAATTATGTAAATATGCATGTGCACAAGTCTAAGGTTAGGCACTAGAAGTAAACTCTAGGGGTATAGTAATATTGTGGTCACAAGAGCAGGGGTTACTTACATTTTTCAATCAAACACACAATCTAGGTTTCTAATAGTCTTTTGTAGATCTCATATCTCATTTTAATTCTTCTAACACAGACCTCAGTGTTATATCTTGTCAATTAGTTATACAAACTATGCATAAGTTTTGGATTTTTTTTTTTGTTTTTCAAATTAAAGAAAAATCAGAAGTCTTTTAAGAGTTAATAGTTTTAAACTAATAAAAAAATCAAGAATTAGAGAAACCATTCATACAACTGTATTTTAAAGTAAAAGATGATAATGTTAAGGCTTGTGTCCAATTTGTAATACTGAGTTATATCTAAAGGCCATTTTCTTAATATCAAGTCAAAGAACTTCTGAATAATTATATTTTTCATGTTTTCTTTCAGAAAGTAATGTGGAATAAGTTTATATTTACAGTAATCCCATATGTGTAGAATTTTTTTTTTCATTCTTTGTTTGACCTCATTTAGTCGTAGAACTTCCAGATTTCAGTGTCATAAAATAATTTCCTTTTAAAAATTATAAGAAATTCTGCATCTCCAACAAACCTCATCATTATTATGCTTTATTTCGTAACTCCTCTACTATAGTACTTTTATTTTATCTAAATTAAATTAAAGCAACAACTTATTTTTTATAGCCTTTTAACAATGAACTAGATAATTATGGCCGTGAATTTTATAAGCCTCTGGAAGAAGACACCCTCCTGCTATTGAAGCTTGGTGAAGATGTGAGACCCTAGTACTTTTAAGTGCTTAAAAAATAATTTCATTTTAAATTGCTTTATAATATTTAAGTTGTATTCTTTTAGACATGTGATCTACTGTGCCAAGAAACATACATAATTTTTATAACTGTGGAAATTTACAGAACTAAATACAAGATACATACCACTTCTATGATCCCTAGTATGTAAAATGTAATACTTGTTAAATACCACAAAATGTAAAAGGTTTTTAAACTTTCAGACTTAAGACTTTCATATATTTCAATATTTTATCTTCTATGCCCTAGAACTTTTTCTACCAACTAGCCTATATTTTTGATGCTTAAGTGCTGCCCTATACTTTGGCATTTTCCAGGCAGCATGACTCCTGTGGGATTCATCAGGGAAAGCCATTAGTGCACTCACTAGCATAAAACTTGCATGATGCCATAAATCTTTTAGCAAGCGGATTTAGAAGGTGTTTTTGTGAAGGTTATGTGTGTAAGGTAAGCTACATTACATGAGCCTTCAGTGTGTGTCTTCAACATTACACTTTCTGACATTTAATAAAATAGTGATTGCAAAGAGCTGCATCCTCAGAGGTCTTGTTATGCCAGTAGTAGTGTGAAGAGAACACCCTCAGACTGTCTTCCATTTTTTAGTTGCAAAATAATCATCTGTTCTATTTTTCTGAGCTATGTAGTAAAAACTGTTTCTTTAAAAGATTTTGCTTTCTATCCGTGCAAGTTTTAATAAAGTAGCATCTTAACTGCATTAAATACAAACAAGTATTTAATGTAGAGAAGACTGCATATAAGTGCACAGACATTTCAAAACACAATAAATTACTCATAGCTAATTTATACTATAAAGCCTTTATTGTTTTGCTCCTGTCAGTCTATACAATTTTCATATATTGGTTATGAAATTCTTATCTCATTGATTTCATATGCCAAAACTGCCATCTTTGAAGAATAAAAGAATCTACTGAACTCTTGCTCATTTTGTAAATAAAACAAATGATAGCAAAGTGACATGATCTCAGTTCTTTTAATTAGCATCTATGATTCATAAATCTGTAGATGAAACTGAAAGATGAAAACTTTCTACTATTTTTTTGCTCAGGGAAACTGAAACTGCAGTTTAAATCTAAGGTCTGTATTTATTATAAACTAAACTTATTAGGCACCTGCTGTCACTTCAAGGATACTAATACCTATGAAAAGACCACTAAGGTCTTTTTTTTATTGTTGTTGTTTTGATTAGACAAAAAGCAGGAACTGAGAATGTTCTATAATTGATTAACTTCATCCAGTTTAAAAGTGAACTCTGAGAAAAAAGAGCTGTGCAGTGCTGTGCTGCTGTGGAATTGCTTGTCCATGGCACTAACCCGTTTTCTGGGCTTATCTTCATGAGTAAATCCACATTCGTGTTCTGTTTCAGATCAGGATGCACTGCTGAAGCAAGTGTCCCAATCACCTGGGCTCTAGTTGACTTCACTGAGTGGTTTCAGAGCAGTTGAAAGTCTTGCTGGCTAAAACTAGAGTGGAAACTGCACTCTCAAGACAAAGCTATGGTGGTCCTTCTGCTGATAGGCATTCATTCCACTAGCCCCAGCTCAGGCTGTTCACCAAAAGGTCCCTGAAATATGTGTCCTGATGAAATCTACTACTCAGCATTAACTAGTTTACTCAGCAGATCCATTGCAGTTCTGCTACCTTCCCTGCTAACACTGCCCTGGTCTCCTATGACCAGAGGACATCACTCATTTCAGGCTACTCTTCCACTGACGGGAGATAGGATGTATCCCATAGCCTCACCTCTCTTAATTTTACTTACTGTATGAGGAGGTGACTAGTTGGCTTAGCCTGTGCAGCTACTGTTGCATAGAGCTATGTGAGATGGATCCAAACCAGGATATTAAACCAACTGTAACTTAATTACTATTTTACTATTCAATAAAATATACACCTAAACCGTGTTCTGAACTTGTGCTCTCCTTGAATCAATTTTCAAACATATCAAAAATAACATTTTAACGCTGCAATCCAAGTCATGTGTGAAGATGCCTGTGCATTGCTGTAACAAAGACTAAAATTAACGTTGTAAAATGTTAATAAGCTTTGGATCAGCTACTCTACTAGTTTGACACTACCACCTATAAAGTTTGATTATATAAGTATTTCTCAGTCTCTTAATGAACTCACTTCTTGGAGGGTACCGATCTGCTTAGACACCAAGAAGTTGTAACAAATACTATATAGATACAATTTTCTAGATAAAGGTTTTTAGGTTTGTGGGTCATTGTAAATATTTAACTTCAAGCTTCCTTGCTGGTTGCAAGCTGCAATGAGACACAGCAGGATGAAAAAATTATAAATAAACCACCCCATTAAAAGAACACCTTTGGGCAATTTCATGATTTTAAATGAAGAAAAAATTCAGTAACATTTCCAAGGGCCAGGTGAAGAGATTATTTTTAGCAGGATTAGCATAGTCAGCATATACAAATGAGCATTTTGCAGTTAAGCTTTTGAAAGAATGAACTTCTAAGTTTAGGGGAAAAATAAAACACAACAGCTAAATAAAACTATTCAAGAAAAATAGAGTGACTTAGAGAAATATTAACATGAGCAGTCTAAAGACCTGCTCTTTCCCATTATTACGATCATTAATGGGTTAATTACAAAGGTCTTCCAATCTCAAAAAATCCTGTGGTATCATGCTATCTGTAGAAGTCAACCTGTAAGGATATATTGGAATGCATTATTTCATATTGCTCTCGAGTGTATTGCCCACTTCCATTTCTAAAAATATATTGTCACTAATAATTAAAAGAATAAGCACTGTAGATTGGTCAGAAGAGAACGATTTTCAGTCTTGACCAAACAAACAGACTATTTGATTTTAATATCTACCAGCAGTCAAACTGACTACAGTTAAATATTAAATCATACCAAGGGTAAGCCATGCTTGACCAATCTCATAGCCTTCTGTGATGTTATAACTGGTTGGCTGGATGAGGGCAGAGCAGCAGATGTCATCTACCTTCACTTCAGCAAGGCTTTTGGCACTGTCTCTCATAACTTCCTCCTTAGGAAACTGAGGAAGTGTGGACTAGACGAGGGGACAGTGAGGTGTGACAGGACTCAGAGGGCTGTGATTAATGGAGCAGGGACGAGTTGGAGGCCTGTAACCAGTGGTGTCCCCCAGGGGTCAATACTTGGACCAGTATTGTTTAACATATTCGTCAATGACCTGGACAAGGGGACAGAGTGCATCCTCAGCAAGTTTGCTGATGATATCAAACTGGGTGGGGTGGCCGACACCCCGGAGGGCCATGCTGCCATCCAGAGAGACCTGGACAGGCTGGAGAGATGGGCAGAGAAGAACCTAAAGAGGTTCAACAAGGACAAGTGTAAGGTCCGGCACCTGGGGAGAAAGAATGTCAGACACCAATACAGGTTAGGGGTGGACCTGCTGGAAAACAGTTCTGAAGAAAAGGATCTGGGGGTCTTGGCAGACAGAAAATTAATCATGAGCAAGCAATATGCCCTTGTTGCCAAGGCCAACGGAAATAGGGAAGAGTGTGGCCAGCAGGTCAAGGGACGTCATTCTCCTCCTCTACTCTGCACTGGTGAGGCCACAACTGGAATACTGTGTCCAGTTCTGGGCTCCCCAGTTCAAGACAGGGAACTACTGGAGAAAGTCCAGCGTAGGATAACAAAGATGACTGAGGGATTGGAGCATGTCCCTTATGAGGAAAGGCTGAGAGATCTGGGACTCTTTAGCCTGGAGAAGAGAAGGCCAGGGTAGACCTTATTAATTTTTACAGGTATCTAAAGAGTGGGTTTAAGGAGGATGGAGACAGACTCTTTTCAGTGGTTCCCAGAAACAGGACAAGGGAAACAGGCACAAGCTGGAACATAAGAAGTTCAAATCGAATATGAGAAAAAACTTCTTTATAGTGAGGGTGACAGAGCACTGGCACAGGCTGCCCAGGGAGGTTGTGGAGTCCCCTTCTCTGGAGACTTTCAAGACCTGTCTGGATGCAGTCCTGAGTAATGTGCTCTGGGCAATCCTGCTTTGGCAGGGAGTTGGGCTAGATGAATCTCTAGAGGTCCCTTCCATCTCTGAAATTCTGTGATTCCGTGATACCTTTAGAAATATATAAATTTTTCACAAATTTAGGGATGCTGTGATCAAGATACAGAAGGACAAATGAAACACTTCATTTAAAAGAGTCATCTGGCTCCTGATCATCCTAGCAGAATGACTGCTGCTGGGGAATATTCCAAATATAAAGAAGATATAAAAACCAGACTGTTGAGATGCAACTCTCAGTTTAAAAAAAAAAAAACAAAACCAAAACCAAAACCAAAACCAAACAACTGTTTCATACAAGATTGATATTAGTGAAAGAAATGCTGATATGTTAACATTTCTATTTCAGGAATGAAGACACTGTACCTTGATTTCTTGACCTGCTTTGATATTTGCTTTGAGATTCTCTCTGAAAATTGCTAAATATTATACTGGCAGGTGTAGTTTCATTTTAATCACATTCATTTCACTGACTTATCAAGACTGTAATTAAAAATCTTTCCACGTTTGCTTTGTACAGGCACAGGAAAATGATGACATTTTCTAATTGTTTCTTTTATGCTTGTTTTAGCTGGGAAATGTGTTTTCCCTGTCTTCTCTGCTCAGACTGACATTTTATCTACTAACTAAATATTTGTTTTTAATACCTGCAAGATCACTTCTGCTCAAAAAAGAACTTTCTTTTGCCATCCCTTATACAGCAATGTTATCTGAGAGCCTGTTGCTCACTTTTTCTACACCTTAAAAAAATAATAAAATCTTTGATGATTTCCACTGCCAGTACTGTGCTTGCAGTAACTACATCATGAAAATTCTTGACTTGAATGCAGTTTCTTAAGAATAATGTTCTGGTTTTGAACATATTTTGGAAGTTATTTTGTCATACTTGCTAAATATATTAACCAGCAGATAGTCAATGCTTTTATTGATCTACCTATTAGTTGAGAACTGATCAATCGAACTAGTTGCTGGAACAGAAGTACAAACTACTCATTCAGATTCCTCAATTTTATCTGATTTTATTTAATTAATTTATTATCACAAAATCTGAGTGTTAATAAACCTAATGTTTATTACTGCCAATACTTTTTTTGTCTTATCTTCTGTAAAATGGAACATAGGTGACATAATCTGATCCTGTTTAGTGGTGGAAAAAGCAATGCCATAAACCATGTTTTTATTCCTTTCTAAAATTAAAAGCAAACTCTTTAATTGCTAACATGTTACTGAATAATTAAACATCCACAACTGATTTTGTTGATTAAGGTTTCCAAACTTGATATTTTTCCTTATATGACAGAAATAACTAATCAAATCTAAGAAATCACATATATATAACGTGAAAACTTGTATCTTATTTTGGTGACTATTGGGTAGCTCACAGGAAGTAAAAAGAAAACAAAACAAAAAGTAATCAAATCATTGGACGTGCAGTCTAAGCAACTGGCTTGTCAATGCAAGAAGAAAAAATGCAGAACATCTGTATAAAATTCATCAGTTATTGCATATACTTATACTAAAAATCTTGTGTTTATTATTGTTAAATATTTTCACTTTAATCTCCACTGAAACTACCTCTTGTAAGTGCATTGTTAGATGTAAATAAGAATTTCCAACATGCTGACTTTATTTTATTTTTAATATAAATCTACAAAGGGACACACCAAAACTGTCTAAGTTGTTATGGCATGGTGTAACATAGCATGGCAGCCTCCTATTCCCACATTAATCATTACTTCTATGTCCTATAAAATATCTAGGACAGAGACCTTTTTCTTTATAGGGACTTAATCTTTCCTCATATGAGCAAACGTTCCCCTGTTTAGAGCTTCTCCTTGGGATGTGATCACTTGGTTCAAATACCTCAAGTAATCCAAGTTAAACTGAAGTTCAGAACACAGGACTCCTTTTTACCCAGGCAACAGGCATAGATTTCTGTATTTAGGTGGGTCTCTGTGTATTTTTGTATATGCATATGTGTGACATAACAGCTGATGGGGATGTATGCAGAGGGCAAGAGTGTGAGAGAGGAATGACGAGATATAACATGCATTAATTGCTCCAAGAGAGTTCAACTCTCAGAACCTTAGCACAAATCCTTGCATTTTTCTGATTTAGATGAAATGCATAAATACCTTTTCCTATGCTGTTCTTTATGCCAAACTATCTCTTCAATATGTCTTTGCTGATTGTTTCAGGTTGCTTCATAATGGACACTTTGAACATTCTGGGATATGTACCTCTCCCCATGTCCTGTTATGCATGTCTGAGGTATTGATTCCTCTAGCACTTCTGTAAAGCTGAAGTCATTTTGTAGGGTACAGTTTAGGAGAGGGGGCAATTATTTGGGACAAAGAAACCCCTTCAGAGTTCCTTTTTTTTTTTTTTTTTATTTATTTGATGGTGTAACTTTCCTCTATCATTCTGTATACTGCTTTGTAATTGTTTAAGATGCTAAGCATAGACTTGTTATAGATTTACATTATATAAACTCATTTTTCTTTCCTGACCTTCTTTGAAAAGTTATCCCTTGCAGTATATTTGTCAGTGTCTTCTCTGACTTATTTGTCTGGCAATCTGACCATTGGCATCCTCATAACATCTGTCATGAATGTCTATCTGCACCATTCTCCAAGTCCTTCATTTGTTGCCTTGTCTGTTCACAGTAATTGCCACATTCATCATAGGTACTTCTTTTCAAGTAGAAACAATTTAATTCTCTGATGTTACATTTAGTATCTTCTTTGTAGTTCTTTGTATTTTACTTCTTTTTGTATCGTGAGATATCTGTACTCAGCAAACAAGCATATAAATAGTGCCAAAAAATTCTTATCACTTCACATGCTGAGATTCTCATCTTATTGTTACATAAAAAAAGATCTCACATCTCTGTCACAATCTATATATCTACAAGAGGCGTTGCCTTGAATCTGTTTCGAAATAATGTGAACTAGAAATTGAAGCTGCAATTAGCTAAAATGTGTCAGTGAAAAGTACAGCTTGGTACTCTACAAAAGCATAATAGCGAAAGGTACATTCACTCCACAGTATAAATCATGGTATTTCAGTCCTTTTTTCCTCCAGAGCTTTATGGATTCCAGTGTCCTGGTCTGTAAGAGAACAGTGAGTAATCTGAGGGAATGTACTGGAAACCTAAAATTTTTAAAGGATATGTACCAAATAGTCAGCAATAAAACCAACATTTAGTAAAATTTCTTACTTAAGAAAAGGTATGTTTCTTAAATATGTGATCTTTGTTTAGAGCACCCTCTTGGGCACATTTACCCGCCAAGCAAATAAGACTATGACACTGTTCTGCCTAGAGATACTTTATTTCCTGTTTTAGTAACAGAATCAAGAATCAGGTAATAAATAAATTAGTAAAAGAATGAGGTTACTCCTGTCTGATTCCTTCACAGCTTTCCTAACACATCTGACATTGCCAATTGTACAGGTAGATGAGATTCGTAGGCACAGAAGGGGACTGGGAATATATTACTTTTTAAAAGCTGTCTAATTCTTTACTGTTAGCATAATGTCATATTAGACTATGATTATATGCTGATGTGACATCAATATATAATGTTATAGCGTTATCTCTGATCATACTGTCATATGAATGGCTACATTATACTTACATCATCATTTGTTAAATACCCACTCTTCTTGTGAATTTTAACCTTACTTTGGAACATTTTTTGTGAACTCATATGAATTTTCTTTTTTTTGTTTTTGTTTTTTTTTTTGCTATTTCATGTTGGATTTCTATGGATTGCAAAAATAAGCGTAAAATATGGAGATCAATCTACAGGGTTTTATTTTAATTTGGTTCTTCATAGTATGACCTGTTTATTTTATTTTTTACCCAGATTTTCAAAAGTAATGATGTTTTCAATATGAATAATTCTACTGATACTCAAAATACTAGTCTGAATTAGAGTTTACCAACATGTGCAAAGACTTCGCAGTCTAACCCAAATTAAACAATGAGATTTCCTTCAGTGAAATACATGCTTTAAATGTACTTCACAGTTCTCACCCTTAGGATCATATTCTATATTTTTTATAGGAATAAAATCATTTCTTTTTATCCCAGATAACAAATTGTATAGCTCTCTAGAATATATACATATATATTCCCAGTAACGTGTAAAAGTTCACTTACACATTATATGCATTTACTTTCTTTATAGAAACTTGAACTAGGACGGCGGAAAATGGATCTGTGAGTGAATTATTCAAGCAGTAACCCATTCAGCTATTGCACATAAGGAGCTAGAAATGGAAGGATGTTCACTGCAGGCCAGATTATATTTTCTGTTCAGTTTTCACTAGTTTTTACATGTCCCCAAAGTGCTGTGGCATTCCACTGATAATGTTCCCAGACTTGTTTTGAGTTTTGGCATTCTTGAACCTTAGGTTTACCTTAGGTAGCTGGTTGATAGTTATGGAGACAGGAAATCCCAGTTTTTAAACACAGATCACTGCAAACACACCATATTGCCTCATTTGGCTTCATAAAGTTTTCATGTGGGTTTATATAGTTTAGCTGCAGAGACAACCTTTAAAAGTCACAGTATAATTCAGAGGGTGATGTGCCACTCTATGCACTATTTGCTTACTCTTTCAATAATGGAGTAAAGTAATACCAACTGCAGCACTAACTCTTTGAGTTGTGGACATTTGCCTGAGACCACCAATTCATTTCACAAAGTCTGCTGAACAGCAATCAGATAATAATGACTTTCTGGTATGTAGTTAATGATGCAGGGGTTTAGAAGACCCATACCTTATTAAGTGTGCAGGGTGGATGGTGTGCAGTTAATGTAATGTAAAGTAATGATAGAGTAAGTAGAATAAAAATAAATAGCTTAGTGGCCACATACTCTGCATGTTGAATGTGAAATGCAACTGATATATAGAGGCCTTATTTATAACTATTGTCAGTTAAATCCCCATAATATGGCTTATGTAGGATGAACTAGACCTTATATTAGCTGTTTGTACTGTGTTAGAATTCAGCTAGAAAACTGAGTTGTTCAGACAAATCGTGCTACAAGCTCACGTAGATGAAATCAGCTGTCAGTATTTATTCATAACACTAGGGTTAGGATTGTAAGTGGACACCTGGGTGGTAACATTTTTCAATCTAAGAATTTTTAAATCTGTTTTTGTGAGGATTTATTCTTGATTTATGCTATGTTTTGCATCTGTTATCACATCAGACTGCATGGAGCACAGAAAAGTTAACTATATTGCAGTGCTGATCAAAAGTCTTCCTTTTAAAATCAGAATCCTTACTTTTAATTCAAGAAGATCATATCAGCACCAACTGACACCAAGTTATTTTCTATAACTAGTTCATCATAAGTTCTTCATTGCTTATCAATGTTAAGGTATAATGTAGCTTTATTTTATTGGGTCTAGTACTATTAGGTGTGTAAATCTGGATGTTATATCAATGGATACCTAGTCTAAAGTATTGCTAACAATATCTTTCTTCTGCTAAAGACTCACAGAATTATGATTCATTGTGTATTTATTACTCTGGGAAGAGATCAGTTATTATATATAAATATAATCCTAAATGCATGTAGCAGACTGCCTACAATATTGCATTTGAAGATTTCTTTTATTATTACATACCTAGTTATGCTTCCACTTTTATCTCAATTTTTTTCTTTTAAAAGAGAATACCTGTTCTCCATTCCACTTCCTCCAAAATATCTCATTCTTAAAATGTATACATCAACAGTATTTTTTTCCGCACCATTACCTGGTTTTCTGGGATTATGTTAAACACGCCCATTATTTCTATTCAACCAATTTATGCGTAAATTTGAAAGGGATGTCGATAAGCAGAAAATCTTGCTGGAGAAGCGTTTCTCCTTCATTTTAAGGGGAACCAGTCTGCTTCTCACTGTCTGTCTCAAAATATAAGGTAAGAAGTAAAGTAAAGAGATGACACATTTAAAACTGATCTTGAGAGGACACATACTTTTTACTAAAGGAAAAAAAGCAACACATAACTCTAAATAAACAGTAAATAAATAGAAAAGAACTCCTTTATTGAACAAAAAGAAACAAAACATTTAATTTCAGCAACTTAGAAAAAGCAATGAGAACAAAACAGTAACTCCATTCTCAGAGGATTTCAAACACTCAACATAAATTAAACCAGCCTAACTCATAAGGGAATTACTGAGCTGTAAGTACTGTTGTTTTAACCTTTCTCTTTCTGATTGCTCTGCACTTGTGTGTAGTTAAACAATATTTGCTTTGAAGAAGCTGGTCTGAGTTACTGCATCTTTCAAGTGACCAAAGATTCCAAAGGGAAGAAGCTCTGTAAGAGTAGAGTCTTGTAACTCCAGCGGGGAGTGAGGTGGGGAACAGGAGATGCTGTTATCCCATTCAAAAATGCAGGGATTTCAGACTGAGAAAAATATAAACACATGGCATTTGAAAGAAATAACCAAAAGAAGTCAGGATGCAGGTCATTTTTCTTTTTTTGATTGAAAAACAGTCTTTGATATTACTTCATATTCAGCAACATATATTAATTTGCTTATGAACTTCAAGTCTATAGAAACCTCACACATATTCTAAGCCTTTCAATAGTCACAGGAAGAGATCACAAGCTGTTAATTATAGCTACGTTTAGCAGCAGAATACTGGAAATAGTTGAATGTATCATCACAAAATTCTCCCACCCTAGGTCTTTTTTTCCTCTCCTTTTTTTAACTATTAAAGCTATTCAACTATTACAGAATCACAGAATCACAGATTCACAGGGTTCGAAGGGACCTTAGTAGATCATCTAGTCCCAGAGCAGGGCCATCTTAGAGCAGGTTGCACAGTAACCCATCCAGGCGGGTTTTAATGTCTCCAGAGACGGAGACTCCACCACCTCCCTGGGCAGCCTGTTCCAGTGCTCTGCTGCTCCTAAGGTAAAGAAGTTCCTCCTCATGNGTAAGCCAGAATATATTACAACATGAAGTATAATCCAATATTTTTTTTAGAGAAATTATTTCAATTATGAACTGGTGATCACAAGAGCCCCTGTTTTAGAGGGATAGATTTCATAGATGCAGCCTAAGTAGTGAGTGTTTTCTTTAAAGCAGATGTCATTTGGTTACTCATTATTTAAAAAACAAACAAACCAACCATATAAATTATGTAAGAAAATATAAATGGATAAACAAGTTTCTACAGTTTCAAAATGAACAAATAGAGACATGGGGATCAAGTTCTTTCCTTTTGTATATGAGGGCCTTGTGTCTTCATATGGATCATTTAACAAATCCATACTTTGTCCTATTAACCAGCACAATGGAAGAAAATTTAAATTATTAATGCTTCAGAGAGTTTAAAAAAAGTCTGACATACAGAACCATAAAGAAGCACAGCAGCATTTTAGCAAGCCTGCAGACAGATGAACAGATGTTGCAGCAGCCATCAGCAGAACCAATCAAGGAGTCAGAGAAGGGAATGTGCCAAGGGAGCAGACCCAGGCCCAGATGCCAGCACTAGAAGAATTCATCTCTTAACATCTGGTTGTACCAAACATTCCCCATATGTGGGTACATGTATTGGCTTTGGGCCTAGTACAGACAGAAAAAAAAAAAAAAAAAGAACTGGAATATCTTCAACACTGCCAGAAGTAAGGAGAAAATATGCCAAGTTTGTGTTGAAATTCTGTGAATCTGACAATTGCTTTTCTATTTGTAAATGCACAATGTGTCCCTGTGGTAGCTTTGCATGTGTATACGTTTTAGACTGTGAAATAGGTTCCAACCTGTTTAAATAAAATCTTACCTAAAACATCTTGCTGAAATTAACCCAGCTTGACAATAGACGCTAACCCCCCCAAATAAACAAACAAACAAAGTGCCATGCAAAAAGGGGTTTACTGGATATGTTTCTCATTGGAATTGTGATTGACGCTTCAATAAACTTGCACCTCCTCTTGCCATCCACTACAGGCAATGTGAATTAATTTCTAAAGAAATTTGAGAGAAATTAGACTAAGCAAAAAAGTACACAGGCCTAGATGTGATCAAATATTACAATTCTAATTACTTCTTTACTTTCCAAGTTTCTATTTAAATATTTTGTTACATGAGAATCTAAATGAAATAAAATCTCCACAAAAAACCAAAAGCCTTACTTATCTAACTATAACTTATGCAAACTTCTACCTCGTTACTGGCAAACCTACCAAACACCTAAAATCACAGCATTTGGGACACGTGAACTTCTGCCAACAGCTAAATGAAAAATCATCCGGGTCTTAAAAAACTGTCAGCTTAGACTTCTCACTCAGACCTGGTTATCATGTCAGGGTTTTTAAAAAAAACAAACAACAACATACTGATATCTTGTCCTAAATTACAGGTAGTCTTCATGGGCAGGAAGTCTGAGAACAGGCCACTGGAATGGGCTTGCAGAAAAGACTGCGGGGAAAGTTTTAAAGACAGGCATTCTGAATCGATGAGAAACTAAGCCACTGCCTCCTGTGGAACAGACGATTTGAAGAACTTTGTTAGACAATGGTCAGCCAAGGAGCCTATTTTGACTGGAAAGTTCCTTTTCAGTTGAATCCTCTTTGAGAAGAAGCACAGAATGAGCTTGCTACCATGCAGCCTCACAACTGTTGACTACAGATATTTTGGATATCACTTCTGTATAAAGAAAGATAAAGCTGTCTTTGGTTTTATTCTAATGCAAAAGACATACCAAGGATCAGATTTAACCGTAAATCTACAATAACAAGGAATAAGGAATTTACGAGACAAAACTGTTAATGCTGAGGCCCCAAAATCTGTTTCTCCACAAGCATTGTTTCACTAGAATCTTACTGTGGTAAAAAGGGATCACACTCTGTGTATGACAATAGAAATGTATTGCTTGTCCAGTTAATGTTTTAACCATCTGATACTCCACATTATTGAATTAATAACAAAAAAACCCTCATAATATGGTTCAAATTGTTATGCGTAAACATCCCTCCTGTTATCTACCTCTTTTCCGTGGTGTAATGCTCACTCTTTTGATGTTCCCTTGTGTCCTAAGATTGATGGAGGCAGTTTTCTTCAAGGATGGGAGGGAAGCTTTAGATTGTAGGTTTAGAGTTGTGGTGCCATGGCTTGGAGTGGAGTTCTTTACTTCATGGGCCTGTGGGCCAATTGGAGCTTTTTTTTNTCAGAGATTTTAGTGGTTTTTTTTTTTTTTTTTTTTTTTTATCAGTGTCTGCTTTCTTTTCACTGGGCCTGAGCTTAAATTCAAAAATCGCACACAGCCTAACGTAAAGGGTGATTGTCTGTTACTCTTTGACAGCCAAGGAGTGTCAGAGCTTCACCACATGTGGTATTCACAGGGCTTCAGCTACAGAGGGGCAGGCATCAGCCACTTGAGCTCTAGGATTATTGCAATAAGAGGCAGCCAGCTCATATCAAGGCAAGCCTGAGTTGGTCCTTAGAGTCCTGAGTGGGTGAGTTTGTACTCTGGGATGTGAAGGATAGTGACGGGCAGAGCCGGG
>VXBO01011640.1:103965-118621 GCA_013400135.1 Rhinoptilus africanus
GTGGGAGGTGTGGTGGTGTTGGGAGTGTTGGCAACTGGGAGATTTACTTCAAAGTGCACTCCTGATTTGAACTAAATGCTGATGTGGAGGCATTGTAAGTGGGTTAGGAGTTTGTGTTCTTCTAAAAGTGATTTTGGCACTTAGAGTTCAGGCATCTAAATGCTTAGGTCACTTCTGAAAAATACTAAAACATACCTTAGAATTCTTATTGTAAGCCTCTGTCTCCTCGCCTGCATGTCAGGCTACACCCCCTGTACAATTTTTAGAATGTCTTCCCAAAGGCACTATTTTGCGCCGGCAGACCCAAGATATTTGCAATTCTCAGGCTGCAAACCCTGGCTGAGCTGCAAAATGCTATTGCTGATCTGAGCTTTTGTAATTTTTTAATAGCTTTTATGGCTGTAGGCAGATATCTGCTCTCAAGTGTTTCTCAGGCAGAGAAAGAGAGTCCAAAGGCCAGAAACACACACATCACCTCTTCCCCTCCTCATAATGAGATGGGAAAAAGAAGATTGAATCTTCAGTTATCTCTTGAAAAAAGAAAAGCTATATACCTGCTACAGTCACCCATCCCTTCAGGCACGTTTTGCATCACTATTCTAGCAGTCAACATAAAGTTATGTGGTTGATTTTAGAGAATGAAATAGTATACAGAGTTCAGATTAATGTCACATTTGCTATCCATATAAATATGAAGTATTATGTTGATCATAGTGTTCGTTACTGATCTTATTTAAAAATAAGCTTAGTATGTGCCAAAGACTGAAACCTGAGACAAACTGATGTTATCCCCTCTAACAAAGAACTTGCATAAAATGAACTGAAAATCACTATAAAGAAACAGGCTATCATTGGTGCTTTCAGCAGTTCATGGTAAATGACAGATAATTTCAAACCTGAAATTCAAGTTTCTCTTCAGTTCTGCACATTTATATTACTCATAATATTATTTTTCTTTTAATAAGTACCATTTTAGTCATTGAAGAAAACATGGAATGTGCATTATTTCACCGTTCTCTTGGTTTTAATGGTATCATTTTTTGTTTGGTTCGTTGTTTTCCCCTCAGACACAAAAATTCCTGAGAAATATATGATTTCAAGAATTTCTGCACTTGATGCCATCAAAATGGCAGATCATGGCAAGTTTTTCCACTTTTCCTCTTATTAAAAATAATCACTTCACATGACTTTCCAGTGTCTAAGTTGGCATTATCAAAATCATCACAATAATGTACGCTTATCAGGATGCTTGAGACACTATCAACCGAGACATGCAATGAATCTAAAAGTTAAACTTTTACAGATTTAAATAAGTAATATTTCGTAACCAGAGCCATTCCAGAATATTAAATAAAGCTGATCTATTTTAGGGCTGCAGATATATTTGCTGCAGATATATTTACCTAGATAGACAAATAAAGACTTTTCAGGATCAACAGTTTTAAATGCAGTACATTTCAGTAATCATTTCACTGAACTAAGCCTGAGGACCACCTTTTTTTTGTTTGTTTTGATTTTGTCATTATATTCTGTGTGTAAGATAGCAGAAGTTCCTTTTCACTTTTTATTTTAACTGCAGTATTTTTAACTCGGTCCATTAAGTTGAGAGCCCTTTAGGAAAGACACATTTTTATGTATGTTTAAAAAACTGCAGGCACAGTCTAAAGTCCATGTTCTACCTTGTAGACAAATGTTCAAATTCTCTTAATTCAGTTCACATTATTTAGTGCCTGCTGTTCTTTTATAGTTATCTTCTGACTTTAAGATCCAACACCTCTCTTCAGCCAAATTAATCTGAAATTTATTGTATTCCTGTCAGTCAAGTTTTCATATATATATGCTTAAAACATTCTTTGAAACTTATGTCCCTTGTAAAAGTAGTTCTCTGCAGTTGTTGGTGTCTAACCCTAAGGCTTCCATCAGAATCTTTCTTCATATCTAACAGTAACAATTTTTGCTTATCTAAACGGACTACAAAGTTAAGGATTTATCTGTATTTTTTTTTTTTTAGATAATTTAAATTGCATTTTGAGACACTTTGGAACAGAAAAAGAAATTCACTTTTATCTCTAATTGTAAAGAAGAGAAAAAGGAATATCTATTAACTCTGGTTTTGTTCCCTTAGATAGTATTAATTCATAACCCATAGGACTCCTTCTTAGCCATGGCAGCAACATTTTAATCATATGTAATTCTGACACCCTAGACATGTAACATAAACTTATCAAAATTTCCACTTTCACTGATAAGTCCTTTAAGTAACAAGTTTCATTATCCACTTTAGCTCTAAGAGATAAAAGTGTATTTAACTAACATACAAAAGTTAGACTATTTAGGTTTTATTAGTTTCATTTAAGCTGCTGCTCAGACTAAGAAGTAATTTTCCTTATTATCGCTAGCTTTCAAAGAATTGAAAAGTGTCAAAGCATAAAATTTAATCATAAAGCATCCAGGTCTCCTTCTCTTTAGAAATAGTTATTTTTCCTTCAAGTATTTCTATTATCTTCTCTTTCTTTACGTATCAAACATTCACTTTGCTAATGCTTTTCCACAACTTCACTTGATTAAGATCAAATCTTAAACTAAGTAAAACTGAATCTTGGCAGTGATTACATAGAAAGCATCAAAGAAGACATTTAGAGGCCCTTGAAGTGCGTTAATGACTGATTGATTGTTCTTATTTTTGATATTTTAAAAATTGCTTTGCTGGATCATTTTCTGTCCTGTGCATCTTACAAAATTGTAAAAGAAGCCGGGAACAGAATAAACAAACCCAGTTCTCTGATATGAGGCATGCCAAAAAAAGATTTTGAGAGGGAACTTCATAAGAATAAAATACTGCAAAATAAAATTGTTTTAATCACAACAGAAGCAAGAATCTCATAGAGAGTCTGAATGGTGACTAGATGATTCAGTAATAAAAAGACTATGTTTGAAAAAAAATTGTTTTCATCACTGTCACTATGGAAGAACTAAGAAGAAATTTCACACATCAGAGGAACTGACTGACAGGAGAATATCGGCAGCAGATATTTTGAATACATAAGTGGATGAATAATACTGATATTGTCTCTTTCGGCAGGTTTATTACCATTTGTTAGAAACATCTTATATGACTATGAATTCTAAAGGAACTTAACAAAGAAATTTTGGGAATGGGAAAGTTACAAAAGAATGGGAGGATACAAAAGGCAACAGGCAACTTAGAATAGAATCATAGAATCATAGAATAGTTTGGGTTTGAAGGGACCTTTAAAGGTCATCTACTTCATCCCCTCTGCAGTGAGCAGGGACACCTTCAACTAGATCAGGTTGCTCAGAGCCCTGTCCAGCCTGACCTAGAATCTTTCCAGGGGCATCTACCACTTCCCTGGGCAACCTGTTCCAGTGTTTCACCACCCTCATTGTAAAAACTGTCTTCCTTCTATTTAGTTTAAAGCTACCATATTTTAGTTTGAAGCCATTGCCTCTTGTCCTATCACAACAGGCACTGCTAAAAATTTTGTCCCTGTCGTTCCTGTAGGCCCCTCTTTAGTGTTGAAAGGCCACAGTAACATCTCCCTGGAGCCTTCTCTTCTCCAGACTGAACAACCCCAACTCTCTCAGCCTGTCCTATGAGGAGAGGTGCTCCAGCCCTCTGATCATTGTTGTGGCCCTCCTCTGGGCTTGCTCCAACAGGTCCATGTCTTTCCTGTGCTGAGGACTCCAGATCTGGACACAGTACTCCAGGCAGGGTCTCACCTGCCTCCTCAGAGTGGAGCAGAGGGTTAGAATGACCTCTGTCAATCTGCTGGCCATGCTTCTTTTGATGCAGCCCAGGATATGATTGGCTTTCTGCGCTGCAAGCACACCTTGCTGGCTCATATTCAGTTTTTCATCCACCAGTACCCCCAAGTTCTTCTCTGCAGGGCTGCTCTCAATACATTCATTGCCCAGCCTGTATTCATTTTTGGGATTGAGTGTATTATCATACATTCTATTCAATGGATACATATCAGTATCTAGACTTGACTGTCTGGCAATTATTATGAGATTTGCTTTAAAGTATTGCAATCTGAATATTTCCATTATTTTTTTTTTTCTAAACCGGATTCTAGATAGTAGATATGTAGGTAACTCTTATCTGATTAAAAATGTGCATTAGGTAAAACTAGACACCAGAATAGTGGGAATGGGAGGGTTTTTTTTAATTTCCCCAGCAACTTTTGCCAGAGCCTATTCAGTTATGAGATTCTTCTGCACATTAATCATTTCTGCTCCACTGCTGTTATTCTGGAATTTTAGGGTGTTTTTGGTTAAAATCTATTTGTTTTTCTTATTAAAATGCCTGATAAGGTGTTACTTTGTTGTTGATTTTTCTTAACTTTCTTATAAGCCCCCTTTATATACTGATGATTCTGACATTCCTTAAAAATCTTCTTATCTTAGAGCTCCTGGGAGAGATTACCATGATCTGTCATGACTTCTTAGCATCACCCTTAAAGTTGAAACTTTAGTGTTAAAAGCCTGGTAGCACAGTACAAGTTGGTTTCTATTAAATTTAAATATTGTCACTGATTTGCTGTTTACCGCCAGGAGATTTTTGAGAGCTTTACACATATCCCTTCTCTCAGCGGTACTTTTCAAAGGAATCTAAATTTCAGTGGTCAGAATGCTTACCCTATGTTCCAAAGAAATGGACTTAAACGTGCTCCATAGAAAATGAACTTCAGTCTATCTATCTCCCATTTTCCAGGAATCACCATCTCTGTTCATAGTTGGTGAGAAAGAGAATGCTGAATTTTTGTGTCATTCTACCCTTACAGAAATTATGGAAAACAAACTTATGACTTCAACAAGGTAGAGAATTGCATTCAACACATGGGAGATGCTAAACTGAGCTGATTCTCAAATCTCTGAAACTTCTGAGTATGACCAGAAATAATTGGGTGCAATAAATAAGTTTTACAAGTTCATGTTTGAAAAATTATTTCTTCATAACAAATTTTTCTTAGAATGAAATTATATTCTTCCACAGGAGATGTAATAAAAAACAGAGACAAGAGAGTCTGAAGAATTAAATTTAATAGTTTAAAATTTTACTTTGGATACTTATTTTGGTTACACTGATGTCCTGAAATGCTTAGCCAACTTTGGAATTACTTTGCATTGCCAAATAGAGAGTTGATTGAGGTGAAGGAAGTATGTAGTGAGTTCTCCTGAATACAGGAATGTGGTCAAACACACACCCACTCACACAGACACCTCATGCACACACATAAAGAATTTGGAATCTACTCTTAAAATCCCTAACAACTTTTGTAATTCCAGTGTCATTAATCTTTATTCACTGATGATAGCCATAAATTTAATGTAGATAGATGTTTACATTTCAATGCCTGCATTCTAACTCTTGAAATTGGATTTTCCTCACTTAACTTGTAATATATACATCAAAATGGAATTAATTATGCCATAGGCAATCTAGACAGTTAGCTTCGATCCTTCTTTATGCATCATTTATATTACGATTATACCAGCTATAAATCTATCGAGATAGAGACATTCTTTCCTTTTATGTTTGTACAAGAGCAAACACATATAAGTCCTGAGGGTACAGACATAATTATAGTATGAATGACACAAAGAAATTTTTTCTAGGAATCATTTTTAATATATACTTTTCAAGCAATTCCATTTTTATGTAGCTGTGTGGGAGGAAGGGCGGCAGAGAAGGTTTGAGGAGCTCTTTGTCAGTCATATTAACTTCCAGCTCCATAATAAATAACTCCAAGTTAACTGTTGTCAAGTATTTTATTAAAAGATGAGAACATAAATATTTATATCATATGTAAGAGGATTCGGACTTAGATAGTGTTTTAAATAAATATTGTGTCAATAATTATATTAATGGAAACATTTGGAAGTTAACTGAAACCATATGCATGCAGGTTTAAGTAGTAATCAATTATTTAAATTCACCACTTCAAAGAGAATATTAGAGTTTGAAACTGGCACGTCATGCGTTCTTTCAAGCTTACTATTAACATTTCCAAACATAAAATCACATGTACGCTCCTTAGAAAGAAATTATATTTTAAAATTAAGTGTGACAAATTAGGAAATGATACAACTGAAGTTAATCATGTATAAGGGTCCTTAGTAATGTGATCGTTAATTACATTTTCAACCCACAAGATACTTGATTTCATATTTAGTGGAAAAAAAAAAAGAATAGTGTCCATCAGTGTTTTAGCCATCTAATATTTAGGTATTGAGTTTTATCTAGAATGCTAGGACCCTTTTCATAGTGAATGGAGATGTATAGGCACTTCTAGAAGGTGTTTCATTTTACTGATTTCAGGAAGCATAAGATTACCCTCTGTCATAGGTGAAAAAAACCCTTGAATTGCAAATGTTAACAGGCTACAATATTTGGGGGGAAGGGCATATGAATGTCCATAACTAAGCTTCTGAACTCTCAAGCAGCAGACTCCTACTTGCTAGCTGGAATAGGTGCAGGTTAGTTGTAAATTTTGCACCAATCAGATTAAACAATACTGGAACATCGTGGGTCTTTTATTTAGTAAAGAAAGAGACATGGAACAGAAGCACACAGTATAGATAGACTGATTACGCATTGGGGAAGCCAGGGACCATGTCCTGGTTTGAGGTAAAACAGAACCAGCTTTCTGCTCAGTAGTTTTACATCTTAGCTAGGCCTCTTCTAAATTTCTGAAATTAGCAGCATATTGTGCCAAAAACGCTTTGTTCTCAGAGTGATAAGACCAGTGTTTATAGGTTGTTTCAAGGAGTGGTATGTAGAGAGGCTCTTGCTTATACTTATTGCTATAGCAACCAAGGTCAGATAATTTCATTATTTACCCCATTGGAGGGCTGTAAGCAGAAAAGCGTAGAGGGGTCCCACCTACAGGGAGGAGCGGACAGGACAGGTGACCCAAATCTGACCAACAGGGGTATTCCATCCCATCTGCTCCATGCTCAGTATAAAAGCTGAGGAAACAAAGCGTCAGCCTTCTTTCTTCAATGGCCAATATCTGCATAGGCCTCTCTCAGTTCATCTGACTGATTCTGATCCATAGGTTCCTGACTCCAGCTGTGGAATCTACTTCCCACCCATCGCTGTGTCCAGTCTGAGACTTCCCCGATGGCTGCCAGTGACATCATCCTGGAACTTGATATGGTTTTGTATATACTGTATCTATTACATTATTTTCTTTTTATTTTATTATTAATATTTTATTAAAGTAGTTTAGTTCCTTCAAAACTCATAAATCTCTTTATCTCTCCTCTCCGTGTGCAAGAGGTAAGGGGATAGCACCTGTTGCCAGTCATTGGTCATTTCAGCCAAAACCATGACAGACCACAATTCAAAAAGAAGAGCTGGTACCAAAACTAGGTCTCCTGTAAAGAAGAAATGATCTCGGAGGAAAAAAAGGGGCCTCGAAATAAGATGACACCCTGTCTGGAAGAAAGACCTTTAGGGAAATTTAGTACTGCGGACTAGTGAGTGAGCAAGCATGAGACGTAATCAACCAGTTTCATTGGTTATCACCCAGATCCACCATCTGGTTCCACCATCCAGATACCCATTATCCAGATCAATTACTATTTGTCATTTACTCTGTTTCACCTATTAACGGTGCTTGCAGGGCTTTTAGCCATTTCTCACACTCCTGCAATTAGCAGTCACAGCAGGAAAGCACGCAACAGCTATGTCATCTCCAGGAGCTTTGACTTCTATCCCTCAAACATTTACCAGTTCTGTTACAAACACATCAAGTCCCCTGCTGTTTAGACAGACCCCAGCCACCTGCTACACACCCATGCATGTTGGCTTTTATTGTATCTTTCCTGTGACATCCTCTCAAAGTGACTACCTTCTCCATTTGTCTCATGAATGTATCTGCAACAGTTAAAGACCTGAGTAGTAGCAGCTAATTTAGAGCATGCCATTAGTCAGATATACTTAAGGTTATTTTTCTCCTTGCCATCATTACACTGCATTTATTAACATCTATTAATATTCAGTTTTATCTGTGATTTGATTAACGTCTTTTACATAGTCCTTACAAAACTCTTCACAGTCAGCTTTCATTGTTGGAATAGTCATGTATCATCAACAAACTTTGTTCACCATGTTCTCCAGATCATTGATGAACATAGGTCACAACATCAATCCCTGCAGGGATCTCCTGTTACTTTTCCCCCACTGTAAAAACTGATAATCTGTTCCTATCCATCTTGTCTATTTAATACAAGTGATTATCATTAACTTTGAAGAAATTTTTGCATTTATTCTTTCTAAAGTAATATAACTAGTATTCTTGTAGCATAATACTTAAACTGAAGCCAAGCAAATACATTTTTGACTAGAAGAATGAATTTTATTGTAAATTAATTTCACAAGAAGTCTTCCTAAAACTTTTCTTACTACTTCAAATATTTTAATGTGATCGACACGGTTATTGTAATGATAAATTTTTGCAAAATGCTAATTTATGTCTTTGCCACATGCTTTGTAATATATCTTTGCTGCTGTTAAGATAAAGTAAGATTGAACTGCCTTTTTAATGTGAAGAACTTTGCAGTCCTCATGCATTTTGAAAGTATACGGAGTAATTCCCCTTTTTTCTTTAATATTCCAGTTATTTCTGAGTTTGTCACACTGACAGTCTGAAATATTAATGATATGAACATTAGTGTGAAAAAGTCCCTGCTTTTTGGGGAAATAATTTACTTTGGACTTTATAATAAAGAATGTGGGGGAAAAAAGGAAGGTAGTCTTTTTGAAGTATATTCATACAGGAGGACGCACCTGCACTGATTCTCTTCCATGGGCACCAGTTATTTTTGTTCACACAGGAGAGTTTTGCCATGTTTGTATGGGGACAGTAAGAACACAAGGCATAGTACTACAAGAAGAAACATTATTTATGGACTAGGTTCTTATGAACCAGGGAAAAATGAATGAAAAATGAATGAAAATATAGAAGTTGGAGGAGATCCACTAACGTGATGTGGAGCAAAAGACACTTTCAGCTTGGAGAAGCAGGAGGAAAAGAAGCAAAACCTGAAACTTCATGCTGTTAAGCTAACTGAAGTAAACTAAAATATTTCAGATCTGCTTTAGGAGAACTGAGTTCCCATCAAAGCCAGGAAACTGATAAGAAATGCCAGAAATTTATAATTATACAGGAAGCTTACTGACCATCTCCCCAAGAGCCAGTAGTCCTTATAGCTTTTCATTGGTTTTGTTTTAATGCACAGCGCTCTCTCCAGGACACTCCATCAAACTGGAGTGTCAAACTGGAAGGTCTATTTTGAACACTGATACAGCTACATGCAGTTTGCAAAATATAAAGTACATGACAATGCTAGAGAAACTCCTAACGTCAAATATCGTATAGACATAGAAATATATGTACAAAATATGCTCTAAATGATGAAAATCCCCAGCAAATATAGCTGCAATGGTCAGTCCCAGTAGTTACAATGTGGAGAGTAGTACTGGGGTCAGTACTGGGACCTGTGCTGTTTAACACCTTTGTCAGCAGCATGGAGAGTGGGAATGAGTGCACACTTCGCAAGTTTGGCACCGACACCATGTTAAAGAGTAGATTATTGTTTCTGAAAAGATGAGATGGTAGCATTGTTCAAGGAGCCAGCAAAAGTCACTGCTACAGGACAGCTGGTCTTTAATCTTTGTTATAGACACATGCAATTTCTAATAATAAATTTCTCTTTTATTTAACACTGTAAAATATAGCTATGTAAAATATGGCTATTTAGTCATGAGGGTGCCATAGGATATTTACTAGTGTAAATTCAAAAGGGAAATTTCATTAAAACTTTTAGACATAACTGATGATTACAAAGATTTATCAAAATGAAATTTGAAGAATCAGTGATTTCCTGTTCGTTTTATGGACCACATATTTACATACGATTCATAAATGAAGCTGAGCTGTTCTGCAATAGGATTGCCTATTCCCTGTTCCTCTTTCCTCTCTACCAAGCTTTATTCTTGTCTTCACATACTGAAAGTCACTAGGATAAGTTATTACTCATTGAAGTGAAAATGTATCTTAGACTCTACTTTTCATTAATAGCATACAAGAGACAGAGAAATCTAATAAAAACAAACAAAAAAAAACCCACAAAAAACCTCACACATGACAGTTTGACAGAAATAAATTTTACAAGTAAAAAAGTCCTCAGCTTCCCAAGCTTGTGAGAAGACTTTTTCACTAACTGGAGACTGGTTTAACCTGAAACAGTTTTTTAGTAAACTTCATTTTTTTAAAAAAAGGAAAATAAAGGCTATTCTGTGTTTAAAGTCACTTAAGAAGAGATACTAAATATTTTAGAACTTTTCCAAACCCTTAAATGCAAACAACAAATAATTCTAGCTATAGAAAAGAAAATAGATTTTCAATACCAGGGACTTAAAACATCAGACATTAGAAACATGATCTTTCATATATGGTCGATAAAAGCCTGCATAACAAACAAAAAACTCCCTAAGGAAAAAAGACTTTTTTTTTTTTTTCCTGAGGAACCAATACACAACAAACTAGGTCTGAAGATGAAGATGTATTGTTAAGCCCAGTTACACTGAGGGGAAACATAAATAAACTCTGTAAGTCTGTCAGATTCAGAGAAGTCTTTGAGGCTGGAGGCAACACAAACATGATGGGTATGAGGTCACAGTGTCAGCTGTTATATGACAGGAATTTAAAAATAAGATCTTATCCTGAATGCTATTTTTCATTTTTTTTCTCTTTGTTTTATTTTCAATTCTGTTGACTAGCTTAGGTAAAAAAATTGAAATACTATAGAATGATTCACTTCCACATTAGAGGGAGAGTGAAGCTAAGAGTTACTTAAGTACCATAGGTAAATAACACATTAAATATACCAGTGAGCGTGAATATTCATTCTATCTTATGCATACTGCATTTACTTCAGCATAATATTTAAGAATGTCAGTGTAAAATTTTTATTACTCTCAAGTGAAGTGTTTGCAATCTTTTCTTTCAACACACAAATGCTTCCAATGCCTTCCCATAAATTAAAGCTAGGGGAGAAAAAAAAGAATAAAAAAATGTAGCCAGTTGAAATGGGAAAAAAGTGTTTTTTCACTTTCTCTAAAATTATTGCTGCCATAGTTCTCTTTAAACTAGGAGGGAAATAAACATAATGAAATATTAGATATGATTCACAGTATTTTTTTTCCCCCAGCATTTAGTACATTTATCTCAAGAAGAGAAAACTAAGAAACTAGGATGAAGGCATTATCCTACACATAATGATTATAGCACTCTGCTCTAGTATCAAATAAAAAATGCCTTCTTATAAATCTGCAGTCTTCTACTTTTGACCACAGAGCCCACTTCATCATCAAAATACTGTAACCCTTGGTTTATAGAATCGTAGAATCATAGAATCTTAGAATCATAGAATTGTCTTGGTTGGAAGGGAATTTTCAGATCATCGAGTCCAACCATCAACCTAACACTGACAAAAAACATCACTAAGCCAAAACCCTAAGCGCTATGTCTATCCATCTTTTAAAAACCTCCAGGGATGACAATTCCACCACTTCCTTTGACAGCCTGATAACCCTTTCAGTGAATTTTTTTTCATAATATCTAATCTAAACTTCCCCTGGCACAACGTTAGGCCATTTCCTCATGTCATATTGCCTATTTCTTGTGGGAAGAGACCAATACCCACCTCTCTACAACCTCCTTTCGGGCAGTTGTAGAGAGACATAAGGTCTCCCCTCGGCCTCCTTTTCTCCAGGCTAAACAACCCCAGNTATTGAAGAGAAATGACACCAATACTGAGCCCTGGAGAACATCAGTCGTGACTGGCAGCCAACTGAATTTAACTCTGTTTACCACAATTCTTGGGGCCCAGCCCTCCAGCCAGTTTTTTACCCAGCAAAGAGTACTCCCGTCCAGGCCATGAGCAGCCAGTTTCTCCAGGAGAATGCTGTGGGAAACCATATCAAAGGATTTACTAAAGTCCTGGTAAACAACACCCACAGCCTTTCCCTCATCCACCACGTGAGTCACTGTGTCATCTTTCATGAACCCATGTTGACCGGGCCTGAATGCCTGTTTGTCCTTCATGTCCCACATAATGGCACTCAGGATGATGGATTAAAAATTAAAGACACCGATCAGTAGTTGCTTTTCATGCACAATATCTCTTTGTAACATATCCAAAGCATTAAATCTAAACTGTATTTTTATGATTCAATTTTCTAAAAAAACAACCATAGGAATTATTTTCTCAGTTTTATCTAATCACATGAATAATTGCATTTTAGTAGTTTTGAATAGTTTGCTTCGAAACTGCACTTTTAATTGAATATATTATTTGTCAGGGAGAAAAGCAGCACACAAAGTCCTAATCGTAGTCACACACGCAAGGACGTTCAATTAGTGTTTAATTATTTACTGATGTTTAATGTGACTACCATCAGTGAATATTACCATTTTCTATGGTAAGATAGATGCTCTTTCACTAGGAGTCCTTTAGGGCAATCTATCCGTACACATGCACATGCATACTGAGTACTATTACAGAAACCTAAACCAAAGAACAATGGCATCAAGGGATCTTTTGGGAGCCTGAATTGTTCCAATCTACCCCAATGTCATTTGGAAGGCAAGGTACAACTAGAAATACTCTGCACTTGAAAGTTAGCTAGGTTTTCCTGCCGTCCAAATCTGATATACTTTGGGGTCTGCAGCATGACACATTTTAGTACATTTGGGTTGGTCACCTCAGGTAATATCTGTGTCACTTCATCTTTCTTTCATGTCTGAGGAAAATTATATTCTCAATTCATGAAGACTAAGCTTACAGAGCATTAAAGAATTCTGGCTTCAGAGCTGATTTTCCACAAAGTGCTTATCTAAAAAACAAAAAAACAATAAAACCACTGTAAGCTTTTGACTGTGATTATACAAAGTATTCATATTGCAAATATTCTTCTCAGAGAAGACTCCCCTCTTTCAGTTTCACATTGTAAATGCAAGAAAAATAATTCTGAAAAAATTCCAGAGGCAAGAGTTGGGGAAAAAACAAAATGAAAACCAAACAACAAAAAAACCCTCCTGTGCAACTGATATCACAGTTCTTCCAGTAAAGGCCTTGTTTGTAGTCTCATTATCTACCTGTGTGAGTCTGTGGCAAACTCCTACCAGCCTTTAATAAAAAAGGTCAAGGCTGAAAGTCCTGTCCACCATGTACCTTTCTTTGATAAAGAAAGAACAGAGAATTAACATTAAAATTTCTACACATAAAATGAACAATTAAGAAGATGTGCTCCTTTTTCCCTTACTCCTCAAGTTCCACTCACTTCTGTCAGAATTTTCCATCCTCTACACATTTTCAACTTGAATTATAACTTTGGGCATTGGGCATTGTCTATGTTTCTTATATTTAAAGAGAAATGAAAAATAGGTGATAAAGCATGAGGATTTTTGCTTAAAAATGTTTCCAGAATTACGTTTTTATTAGGTTAATAAATATTTGCTGATAATCTTTAGATATTTATGTTAGAAAATTTCCTTTCTATACCTTAAGAATAAATGCCGCCATCATCCTATAACCAAACAATCCAAAAGTGCCCTTTCATCTATGGTTTTCTAAGTATTTGACATGAAGCTTCAAATAGAATAAAAAGGAAAGGCGAGAAAAAAAATATATACAAAAAAAAAATCAGTCAAAGGCTTTTAGCAAACTAAATTCAGTGTTAATTCCAATAGGATTATTGCTAAACCATTGAAAACAATCTGCATTAGAAAAATCTACATCTGAAAACTGAAGATAAATTTAACGATACATTTTTCAAGAGAATTTAGATATAATCTACTTCTTCTCCCACATAAACCTGAGCTAAATATTTAAACAAAGACATTAAAAGGACAACTTACATAGTTTAAGTCATTTGGCCCCGAAGTTTTGGAACTCACAAATGTTTTCAGAATAAGTTCAGTGAGATTTGTGACAGGTCAGTGTCACAGAGTAATTTCCTTTCTAACATTACTTTTGGTACACCAAAGCAGAGAAGTCTGTTCTTGCAAAATGAAAGGTTAAAGGTAACGTTAAAGAAGAGAAATGTGAAAATTAAACCCTTAACTGAGTTCATATGTAGAGTGCATATGTGCAGTGGGAAATTAATACAGAAAATATGCCAAAGATACACAAAAACCCCTTTAAAATCCCACTTAAGAATTACATTACCTGTTGTTTGTTATATGCTTCTGAGGACCATCATTTTAACATACACTATTAAAGTATATTTTAGTGTACCAGTCTCATGTCACTAAGCAAATAACATACTTGCCATGTCAATGTGTTCCTTATTATACTCCTCACATTTTCTCTTCACATTATTCTCATCATTTATACCCAGCTCTAAGATTGTTTGTTGTAATCCATAAAATATAAATTACTTTAGTTACTTGTAGACATATTTGAAAGTTATTTAAATACAATATATTTAATTCTTATCTCTTATAGGATACCCTGTGCAGTGCTAATAAAAATGATTTCACAATGTGATAACTCAAACATAAATTTGGGCACATGTGTGTGGTTTTGTTTTGGGTTTTTGGTGGCTTTTTTTTTTTTT
>VXBO01011641.1:0-15767 GCA_013400135.1 Rhinoptilus africanus
TCATGCTTTCCTCTAAAACAGATGCCCATCGCTCTATTCACTGCTTTATCCTGGAGGATACTTCTTCTGTTTCACAACATTCACTGGAAGGAACGGTATGTTTTAATAGGCTTTTTATAGTTAGAATATCTTTAACATATCCTAGAAAACACTTTCTGACATCATTGTATGCAGATTTAGTAATAAACGACAAAGACTGAGTGGTTTTTGTTCCTAATATATTTTCTAATTGCATTTTTACATGTTTTGACATAATTTAACCTTTCCACTTCATGCTGATTTTTTTTTTCAGATGTCATATCACTTCTTTCGCACCTCCTTTTGGTAGCACATTTCTCAAACTTACATTTTAGAAGTCACCTGATTATGAAAAATATTTCTCAAAATACGTGACATTCTTCTATTCATCTCTTTCATCGTCAAGGTGGAGACAGGTTTCTTTCCTTTACCTCCTGGTTTGCAGCTCTACCTGATAAACTCTGTTGCATCTTGATCAAACATGAACTATTGGATCATAAATGGACATATACTTCTTAAATCACAAAGAAAACATGTATTTCTCAGGCAATCACCCCCAATTTGTACAGTGTCTCAGGACATCATTATTATTATTCAAATAAACTCTAAACCATAAAGTTTATCTGTAACAGAGCAGGGAATTCCACTTACATGTCCAACTATTTCAACAGCTTCATCAACCCTTCTCAATAAGGTTTTCTAATTCTCTCTTAAAGAGCACTCCAAGAATTTGTATTTCACCATTATTGTTACTTTAACTAGTGTACTAGGGGACAAAAAAAATAACGAAAAATTATATTTTTGGGGGGGTGAAGAAACACAAAACCTGATGCCATCATGATCACACCTCAAATATTCGAAAGGAAATGGTTTGCAGGGGGCAATTTGTACATTATTTTTTTCAGCTTTTGAGGAAGGGGAGGATTTGACCCTATGCCAATATTTTCTGATCAATATGCCCAAATTTGTATGGTTAATTACGAAAAAATATGTGTATTATTTCTATACAATTAATTCTGGAAGGAAAAGGAGTCTTTCAAAGAGGCAAACTGGATCAAGTCTAATCTTTGTGAGTTTTGTTGAGTCAGGGTACACCAGATAATGGAAAAACACAGAAAGTGTTACAGTTCTCTTACTTTCAGTTTGTGATCCTGAGACAATATCTGTGGAGCCGTCTCAGGTCTCTTACTCCATGGACTTGAAAATGTTTTGCTCTCACTTGCTTATAAGGAGACATGGATGCTTGTGGCTTTGAAGAGCTGTCCCTCCTGTTTCCTACCAAGCACATTGCACTCTCCTGAAATTTATCTACAAAGTTTATGAATTAAAAATCATGCGAATATAGGTCCAACTTAAGAGATGGATAAATTGCATACTCTCAGTAATGAAATCTTACTCCTTGATATTATGAACGGCAGTGATCTCACAGAGAGTTGGTCGGTTGTAACATGAAACCCTAGAATCCAAAGCTCTGTGGTGTGAGATGGACAACCTGTTTGACAGGAAGGAAGCGAAAACACAAAATGCAAAGAGGACTCTGGACAAGCCAACACAGATATGCATGGAAGGGTTAGACTAAATCCTAGAAGCTTGATTCAATCCAAGCCTTGAATACAACAGCACTGATTTTCCTTCAATGTTCTGTAAAAAAAATTCTGAATCCAAACCTTTTGCAAATTTTTGCAAACCATTTATCCTCAAGATTAACCAAGTGTTAATTTTATCTTCTGTCCTCTTGCAAAGATCTGTCCTAGATGAGCACTTCTAATGAACATAGAAATAATAAATCTACTCTATAAAACTTGTTTTGACTATCAGTTCATGACTACCTTCAACAACCTTTATATTTCTTTTTTACAGTGGTGCCATATCTTTAAAAGAGGTGGAAGTGCCCAGAGTCCGGTTAGAGAGAACAAATTATATGTTCCTATGTTCCTCCTATTTTCATTCTCCTTTTTCTACAGTTATGAGCAAACTCCTCTCCAACCCATTTCTGCAGATTGCTTCTATTTATTCTTTGTTCCTGTTTCCAAGAATACATCTTCAGAGTCAATTTAAGCTTCAATACATGGCAATTACCAGAGAAATAAAATATTATTACCCCCATCTTCAAGCATTTTGGCCACATTCTTCTTGGCTTTTCTATTTTCAATATCTAAAGTGCAGCACTCCTTCAGTGCCCTTGAAGAAGTACTTGTTACATTACTGGATGCATTATTACTTAGAAGAAGAAAGGGAAAAAAATATCATCTTTCAATTTATGAATCATTCTTATCTTTACTCTTCACCTTTAGTTCTCTTTGTACTTCCTTCTCTTATGGTCTTCTAAATTATTTCTGGACTAGTACAATGTCACAAACTTGTAATACTTTATTTTGCTATTACTTTTATCAATGTTTTTACCCCTCCATTTTTAGACAATACAACTTCACTCTGCTGGCACCCAATAANCATTGCTTTACAGCTGTGATTTTAAATGTTACTGAGCATGAGCAATGTCCGTGTACTTAACATGCCTGCAGCGGCAAAGTTAAAATGCAGTCAGACCTTTTAGCAATGGACCTTACCAACATGCTGATACAGACCAGACCTACCAGTCAAGGGGGATAAATATTGTCAGACAGATATTAAAATACATGGAGATATAAAATGTATGAGCAAAGACAAGAGGCTAGGGCAAGCATACTTGACTTCACAGCCTGGGTGGGCAAACAGTAACCTCCAATGCCAGCACCTGAGAAACCTCTGCAACAAATAGATGTGCTGCAGAGCCCCATCCAGCTTCAGATATAAAATGTGCAAGCTGACTGCCCCGAGGGGGACGTGTACACCAAAACAATGAGAGACCAGCCACCCAAAGCAGTCGCACAGACAAGATAGAATAGCTGGGCAGCTCTTCAGTAATATTCTGTGTTTTTATAGCTTTTTTCCCCTTTGGAGAGTTCTCCTAAATGTTAACCAGAACCACATGGCTGGCAATTTCAGCTATGTGAGCCACAGGAACCCCCACAAAAACACCACCACCTCTATTGTATTCCCTGCAGTACGATAAGGTTTCTCAGCACGGCCTGAAGCTATGTTGACTCCAAACTGAGTCTTCAGAAGGAGCTCGCAGGAGGCAGGATAAGGGTACATTACACAATGGTTATGATCCAATGTTTCTGGTTTCCTGAGCAGTTTGTTGCTACTATATAAATTCAGGGGTGGATTTTAAGTCTGATATGAGATATGTGTCTATTCCAAAAGTTAAAACATGCTTAAGGCATTTGTGAACCACACGCGGCTGCCCTCAGAGTGATGTGACTCTCAGCCGTACAAGCACGTCTTTTCTGACTACCTTTATTCTAATGTAGCATTTCCTGAAGTTACATATAAGACCCAACATATAGAACTGGGTGGTATTTTGCCTTCCAGCCCTAAACCTCCTGACTCTGAAAGCACTTAGATACCATCGGGACGGCAAATATCCACAACTCTCCGACAGGTTAATACTATTCATTAATTCTGGAAAAAACGTGTGCTAGCGTATGTCCGTCTTACAACTGCATTACACAGCAGACTATTCCCCAACAGGTGTGTTAGAAAGTTGGGTTTCAAGGAAAGAATACAGCAATCACCGTTTCACATGGGAAACTAGGCACAAAGAACACAACATCTAGAAGGTCAACTGTAAGAGGACTTCTGAATGTCTTTGGGGATCCACAAAGAGCTTGTTTGTCCATGATCACTCCTAAAATTTGTTTCAGCAAAGTGGTCCTCCCAAACCTGGGGTGTGGAAGTGTCAGGACTTGGAACGAGGGGATTGCAATAAATTTACCCATTTTTCAGCCTGGGAATGCTGGATGAGCAAAGGAATGAGAATAAAACAAATTAAATGGTGAACACTGACAGTTTGACACTTTTTTTAAACCTCAGCCCCCTGTTAATCTTCACTAAGAGCTGATTCTGTAAAGTGTAAAATTAGTGCCTTAGAATTTCACTAGATTTTTAGTGGATTCTATCATATTTTCCTTGATTAAACAGACACTTTCTCCAAGCAGTGGCTTGCAGCCGGATAAAGTGCTCAGAAAAGAAGGAAGGTGTAAAGCTGTCTGGGAAACTATCTTGAGGGATACCTTTCTCAAGGCAAGGCACTCCAAATGTATATCTTAGTTTAACGTATAAGTTCCTACAATGTATTGTAAAGTGCTTTGAGACACGGTATAAGATTTAGTATGTATTATTGCTACCGTTAGCATAGGTGAAGAGCACTTATGTATGGAACAAGCATGTATACGTATATGCCTACATACATGAAAAACATTATGACTACCATAATACATATTGTATATAGTAAAGCTGTGTCTGGAACTCAGAAGACTTTAGCTCAGTGTTTCTGAGGAATTCAGGTCACTGCAATCCCTCTGTCTCTCTGTGAACGCATGGGAGAGGAGAGCGGTGGGGTGACAGTTACGTTAGTGATGCTCTTGCAGGAATTTCCTTTTATACATGTGTGCGTGTGTATGTCTGAAACCACAAATATTTGAAACGTTCTCTGAGGAAGGCAGTCTCAGACCTATGGAATGTCTGCCATGGAAATGAAGTGACCGTGATGTGACCCACCATGTGCCACCACTGTAGAAGGTGTAAGTCTGTGATAAGAAGCCAGCAGTAAAAATGACATGGTGTTGAGGTTTAAACCCAGCCAGCAAATATGACCATGTAGTTGTTCTCTCACTCCCCAGTAGGGTAAGGAGAAGAGACAGAAAATGAAAGGAAAAAAAAATCTCACAGGTTGAGACAAAGGAAGTTCAATAGAACAGCAATAGAATAGAAGAGTGATAAAAAAAAAAAGGAATGGTAAGAGTGTGCAAAATAAAATGATACAACACTAGTCGCTCTCACCACCCCATGATTGGCTGCCCAGCCCATCCCAAGCAGCGATTGTGGGTCCTTGTCGCCCAGCCAACCCCCATTTATGTACTGAGCATCATGCCTGAGGTAAGGAATACTCCTTTGGACAACTTGTCCTGACTATGCTCCCCCTTGGCTTCTATGGGAAGCTGAAAAAGTCCTTAACTAATGTAACCATTACTTAACAACAGCTGAGGCAATACGTGCTATCACCATTACTCTCACACTAAACCCAAAACACAGCAGTTACTAGACAGAAAATTAACTCCGTCCCAGCTGAAACCAGGACACGTGGCTAAGATATGCAATTGGTAAGTGTCTGAGGAACCCACCTCTGCATAAATTGATGGTTGGGCCAAACAGACTGGCAAAGTAAGGATCAGGGTTGAAGATCCTGAAGCTTTGCAGTTATGTTCTCTTCGTACACTTCTCATCTCATCTGGATTTCCACCCAGAAGAGCCCCTGACAGTGACGTTCCTCCTCATTTGCACCATAAGGACGGTACTTGCACTCTCCTGCCTGTAAATGGCAAAACCTTGCCCAGCGCTACTTCCAGGTGAAGCTAGTGANGTTTTATTTTATGATATTTCACAGATCACAACTCTCTCTCCCCTCCCTGATTTTTTTATTTTTTATTTTTTTATTTTTTTCTTAATTACCCGCTTAGTTTAGTTCTTCTTGTGCCTTATTGCATCAGCTCCGAACCCAATTGAAAAACTGCCACTGTTTATTTACATTGAACAGCTATTCAGGCCAAAAGCAGCTGNGAAGAGCCCCTGACAGTGACGTTCCTCCTCATTTGCACCATAAGGACGGTACTTGCACTCTCCTGCCTGTAAATGGCAAAACCTTGCCCAGCGCTACTTCCAGGTGAAGCTAGTGAGGGTTTTTCATTAATTAGAGTTTTAAACCCCTTCCTTGAAGAAAGCAGAAGCTAGGGAAAATTCTGGATTCTTTAAAATAAAATAAAATAAAATAAAATAAAATAAAATAAAATAAAANTTAGCCAAGCACCTCTGTGCTACCCGGTTTCTCTGCTTGCTATAATAAGGTGCTTTCTTTTAAATGCATGCTGTGAGGAGGTAGTATTGAAATGTATGCAGCAGACGATGCTGCTCTCTGAAAGGGGGTTTTGAAAAATTCGGTGAGCCCAGGGTCATTATTAGTAGAGGCTCGACCAGTAAAAGAAGACAAGTCTATCCAGAAGTGGAGTGCAGCCACAGCTGATTTTAAGCAGACTCCTGCATACGTGTGGTTCCTTGCCTCCAAGCCCGGCTTTGCTCCAGTCTGGACCTGGGAGGTTTCTGATTTGCATCAGTAAGTGATTTACCCCTAAGATTTCAGCTTGCCAGTGTGAGCCAGTCTCCTCTTCTCACGTAGCAGAGCTCCCTTCCTACACCAATGTAACCATAGGGAATTAAGGGAAATAAGAAAAATGCTTTGAAAGGGAAATAATGAGTTTTTAGTGCAGAAAATGAGACAAAATGCACTTTGGCAGGGTGAAAAATATTTTTTGGGTAAAATTTTGTCCTGTTTTTGAGTCAAAGCAAAAACAGACATGCTCATGCACACACACATAGAGCTTTAGCTTGCAAACATTGATTTAATGTTCATTTCACCCCTAATTATCCTACTAATAGCTATCGAAAGTCTCACATAGTCACCAAATTGAAAATAAGTTCGTGTGCACCACTTCCAATTACTGCAGGAATTATGACTTTATTGCCATTATTTACTTTCCCCAGCAATAATGTATGCCTGGCCTTGAATTACCCCGCTGTAGGAACCATTGACTCCAGCATGGTTTGCAAAATTATTTTCTTGGTTTTCGCTTCCCTCCAGCTCTTCTTTCCATCCTGACTCCCCAGCTTTACCCCACCAGTATTGCTCCTGCATTTAATGCCACTCCTCCTCTGACCTCTTTCCTGATCTCTGTAGAATTTTCTTCCCTTTCTTTTAGAATATTTTTTCCCCAAGATCTTGGCCTAATTCTTTGGTCCCTGGATGGCTGGCCAGAGATTTCCCAAGTCCCAGGAGATTCTCTCAGGTAGTATATATCCCGCTTAGCTACCTCTAAAAAAATTGCTCCCACTCATCTGGATTCGACTGTGCCAGGGCTATCACAGGTGGAAAAGGGCAGCTGGACAAACCAGAGGTTGCCTGGAGGAGCCAGTAGAAGGTCACTGCTGCTGACCTTCATCAGCTCACAGCGCACTGCAGTGAGATAACCAAGCTGAACCAATGTAACTAATGTCTGGCCTAATGCATAATTCGTGTTTGATATACACACACCTTCTAGAAATGCATCCGGTTGTTATCCACAGGCTAAGAGCTAGTGAAGCTAGTGCTTCATTTGTCAGTTTGACTTTCCTGGTTGAAAAAACTAGAAAATAAACAAGTAAACAGGAGTTTAAAAACAAAAACAAAAACAAAAAAACGACACAAACTTTGTGCCTAATTTCTAATTTGATTTTTTCTGGCATCAGGTTTTAAGCTTGTTAAACCTTTCTCATTGGTTTTTAAGAGTTTTGGTTTTTTAGTTCCTCTGAAGGTAATCAATTAACTGTTGATATTCTTTTTGATAAATTAATCAAATTGTATTCCCAAAGTGTCTGACAAGGAGGCATTTTTTCCAGCTCTTAAATAACTGTGTGAGTTTCTTCTGCAATTGCAGCTTTTCAATGGGTGTTTTTCACTTTAAAATATATGCGTCTGATCCAGATATAGGATTCCAGTTTTGCTGTATAAACACATAAATATGAGCTAAGGGGAAAGAGAGTAGAACTACATTTCCTTTCCCACCGAGGTAATCCACACCTGCACGGACCATTCACCTTCAAGACTTATCCTCATATTTCCTAAAACTTATCTCATGCCCTGTCTGAGGGCTTCTGTAAGTCTCATCTATTGACAATAAATCCATCCATTGAAAATAAACAATAGTTCATCCTGTCTCACCTTTGGGCTGCAAACCAATGTTTGTTAGCTCTCCAATAACAAGGGATAGACACTGATAAAAGGACATTCAACATTTAATGGGTACCTGCTTCTTTGCCCACTGATTACAGAAGAAGCATTAGGAAACTATTTTTTCCCCGGGTGTAGCGATTGGATGTCTATCGTATAGTGAATTTTTCATTCTGGTCTGAATGTGTTTCTGGGGTGACCACTTAACCCAGGTTCCTCATGCTGTTAGCGAGCACAATATTGAACAATATTTGATACTTCAATGCCAAAACACATGCTTGACAATTTGAGGCTGAGAGAGTTGGGGGTATTCAACCTGGAGAAGAGAAGGCTCTACAGAGACCTTATACCAGCCTTCCAGTACCTAAACAGGTCCTACAGGAAAGCTGGTGAGGGGTAACAAGTTTAAACTGAAAAAGAGGAGATTTAGATTAGATATTAGGAAGATATTATTTACTGTGAGGGTGGTAAGACACTGGAACAGGTTGCCTATAGAAGCTGTGGATGTCCTACCCCTAGAATTGTTCAAGGCCAGGCTGAAAAGGGTTTTGAGCAACCTGGTTTAGTGGGAGGTGTCCCTGCCCATGGCAAAGGGGTTGGAACTCGATGATCTTTCACATCCCTTCCAACCCAAACCTTCAAAAGACCTTACATTTCACATAATACTGACACTATCAGGCACGCAATATTTGTGTGTGGCTTTATTGCAGTGTAGTCATAGGTATCTTGATAAGACTGGCTATTGTAGGCAAGGGAGACTGCAGGACATGATGTACGCATGGCTAGATGGCTACACAGCCTCTCCAGAAGAGAAGTGCTGCTTCATATTTCCTCCCTTCATGTAGTGCTTTTAAGTAATGGTTCTCTACTCATATATACATGAAGGGTTTTAAAGGTCATGGAGAAGAATGATTAATAACAGTAATTCTTAAAGGGTATGTTTGTATGTCATCATTTATCAGAATTCTCCAAATGGTAGCTGAAGTCTCTAAATGGGAACCGAAATGGGGAAATTTAAAAGGACTTTAGCCAAAAAGTTTCATCATGAACGTAAGGGCATGTGTGATTTCACTGTCAGAAGCATGTTCAATAGTTCCAGAGATTTTTTTTCAGCAATATATATCACTAGTCATTTCTGGAAGTCCTGTACTCAAGTCGTCTTGTGCATGAATATCACACCATATCACCATACCTACTTATCCTGTATATTTATAGGCATGCATGCAAAACAGAGAACTAGTAGAGTACTCCTGAAATGCAGCCATACACTAGGTGAACCATGGCTGCTAACTAGTAGTTAATAGAAACGCATGCAATAATTGAAATCAGCAAGTCAAGAAAAATTATATGGTTTAGAACTGCAAGAGGAGAACTTCTTTAGAGGTTTCATAGACGTTGTACTACTTGTTGTCTGTATTCAAAGCTGACTACTTTGAGGATATTTCACCACCAGTCCACAGTCAGTAAACCCCTCCCTTGGGTTATACATTCATTGCTAGGGTAACATTACTGCAGGTACTACAGTTTCTCTGGATTTACCATAGGTACATTTTAGAAATTCAGGTCTTGTGTCATCTCCGTACTGTGGTTTTTGTTTCTTGGGGCATGAGATTTAGTAACTCTAATGATACTGTTCTTATACAAAGCTCTATGTAAGTGCTTTGAGACAAACCACACAACCACCAGTTAGAAATCAAAGCTGTTCTCTACAAACACACATCTGTTTGCAATGGTTTCTTTCCTTTACCCTCCTTCCCTGACATCCCCCTCCCATCAGATGGTTCATCCACAAAGCACAGAAAGTTGGTTTTGTGGGAAACATATTGATTTAATTTCTTACCTGTGAAATCAAAGCTTATAATGAATCAGTCTGCAAGCAGTGCTCCCTGACAAACAACATCTCTGCCAAACACAAGATTCAGCCAGAAATCAAATTTCTAGGTGTTACTGTTTACTAAGAAAAAATATCAGATCATTTTTATTCCCAAAAGATTCCTTGAAGCCTCACTTTGATTTCTATTTAATAAAAATAAGATGGCAGGGGGCAGGGGAAAATAAGTCAAATCTCCTAATGCTCTTTGGGCTTACCGGCTTTGAAAGGAATTGATTTCATATTATGGATTTCCATCTTTGCCCTTCACTTGATACTATACATTAGGAAACAAACACTGGGTAGCAATTTAACCATACTGTTAATCATGTTTTAATAGGCAACTGGCTACATAGTATTTTTTCATCTAGTTTTAAAAATAGACTTTTATTTAATTAAATGAGAATACTTTGTCTCAGCCACATTCAAATGTCCAAATTCAAGTTTCATCTTTTTTGATATATAAAAGATTTTTACCATTACTATTACTATTTCCTACCCTAAGCCTCTTACATTCATTAAGTGTGCACTTTTCTAATCTGACACCACCTCTAATGAGTATTGAAGAATTATTCTCCCTTAACAAAACCTCGAACACGTTGAAACCCGGATCCACAAGACCATTTGGATAGTTAAATACTTTAGATTTCAAAGGAAACCTTAGAAGGTTGAGGAGGTGGGTCCAGGTGACTTGTGCACTCATAGAGGAAATGTGCGGCAGGGAAGCGGCTGAATGGTAGCCACCTTAGATCTGTAACCATTTCCTAACCTCAGGATGATCCTTTTCCTGGCTGTTGAATAATCCATTTCTCTAAGGACCAAAATTACAATGGAGGGAAGTACTTTTTGGTTATATTTTTATTTTCCCTAAGTGATAAATCAATCAATCAATCAATCTCTCAAAGAAAATATCAGATATTGTTAAGATGCTTTCAGGTCTCCTTTTAATGCATAGAGGAGGAGTTTGTGGATGGTCATGGCTGAAGGCAATAGAAGGCATTTTTTTTCCTGGGCTCTGAGTTTACTTACAGACTTAGGTCCTGTGATCTTCAGTCAAAAGTATCATAAAAGTAATCTGCAGGGTTACTACAGGCCTGGGGGCCTACAGGGAAGCTGGGGAGGGGCTCTTTATGAGGAAGTGAAGTGATAAGACAAGAGGGAATGGTTTTACACTGAAAGAGGGGAGATTAGATATTAGGAATAAATTCTTGGCTGTGAGGGTGGTGAGCCCCTGCCTGGCCCAGGTTGCCCAGAGAAGCTGAGGCTGCCCCATCCCTGGAGGGGTTCAAGGCCAGGTTGGACGGGGCTTGGAGCAACCTGGGCTGGTGGGAGGTGTCCCTGCCCAGGGCAGGGGGTGGCACTGGGGGGGCTTTAAGGTCCCTTCCAACCCAAACCATTCTATGATACTATGATTCTATGGTTCCATGATTCTATGACTCTGTGATTCTATGATTAAGAAGCAACAGAAATAATTTCATTTCCATTTATTTCATGTATTCCTAGCACCAATGTAACCACATATATTTTCTCATGGATGCCCTTTGGGAGATGTCTAGAAATAATGGAAAGTGTTTGACGTTCATGGCTTTAGAGCCACATGTCCTTTTTGGGATACTAAGCCCAAACAATACATCCCAGAAATTAGCTGCTCAGCCTCTCCAACAGTGTGGGCTCTCTCCACTATGTTAGGATGGACACTCAAGCAGAGAGCATGTACATATGTAGCTTGGAATGGAAAAGCAGCTGTAAAGTAAACCCAATCAATCAGAAACTCAAAGGATCTCAAGGACTTTAGATCCTTTAAGGACTACTTCTGCTGTGGCTTTCAAGAAATGTTAAGAAATAGTCACATTTTAGTGGCTAGACTAAGGGATGCTATATGACTCTATATACTGAACAGAGTCCTCAAACAGCTCATTTCTTTGTATTGCCTGTCAATGGCAGAATTCTTCTTCATTGTCTCATTCTCACAAAATCTTATGTATACGCTTAACTTTCTGAACTCTGAGCAGTCCCACCGACTTCAGTATAGCTACCTCTGGTGCAAAATTAAATGTAGACATAAATCATTGCAGGACTGAGCCTAGAATATGATGTAGGGAATAGTTCCTTTTCAGGAAAGCATTTATTTCCTGAAGGCAGCGTTTCAGCTTAAAGTTTTCACATATTTGTGTTACACTTAGTGAGTCATTTGGGAAACAGTGTTGAAGGACAACTGGAAATGTCCAAAATGCACATTACTAAGTACAATATTTTAAATTTGAGGAGATAGACCCAAAAAGGAATTTAGACCCTATGATAGTGTCTAAGAAAAAAGTGTCAAAGAAATTTGCACTTTTCTGTCTCAGCCCAAATGAGCAGAGTAATCATCTAGGAAGAAGGAGATTGGAGTTTAAATTTCCTTTTTCCTTGAAAGTATGCGCTTGAATTTAAATCTCCAACACATTGTCTTAAACAATGGACTGTGGAATCTGGAAAGGCTACACAAAGCCAGGTTGTGAACCCAGTCCTCTGGTGATTTTAGTGCTCCCTTCCAAATGTTAAATATATGTTAAATGTGACTGATTTAAAAAATCAAAAAAAAAAAAGGAAAAAAGTCATATTTCCAGGGTGATTAAAAGCAATGTCATGGCATTTTACTTAATCATATTTTGTCCTGTGGCTGAAGCAAAAAATAAGAAATTGTTCCCAAAGATCCAGCTGTGACAGCATTGATTCACAAACAGGACTTTAAAGTACTCTCAGTGTCTAAATATTAAATATTTATTATAGTTCCATAAAATTTTACATTCATTGTACTGTTTCCTTGTTTTACCAGTCCTCAAGGGACTGAGGTCTGTATTTGTTTCCCTTTTCCAGAACATCAAATCTTTTTTCATAATACCCCTATTAAGCCATATGTCTCCCCAGTTTCCCAAAGATTGTCAGTGAGTCATATCAGTATCAGTGCAGAAACTCCAGCTGTGTCTTGCTGACGTCAGTCAGAAAAAGGATGGGAAAAAAAAATGTCAAACCCCAGAATTCTTAAAAATAATGCAGTTGGCAATACTGTCTTAGTCAGGTCACTCGTGTTGAATTTCAGCTTCCTTTCTGCATTTGCATGTTGATTGTCACTGCTTTCTTTTCTGTCTATATAGTATCATGCATATTGCCAGCATGACATAAATAAACGAGCTAATGAATAAATAATAGCAATCAATAGAAACAAACACAGAATTGGCTGGCCTCCTTCTCATTGTTCTCAATGAATGAGATGCCAAAAGTAATCAAGCAACATAAATTATAAAATATAAGTTCAACATTAAAAAGTCATTGTTTCAATATTATAAGAAACCTGCAGTGTGAGTAAAGTAATGTGCTGGCTATAAAAAATTTAGACAGTTTTGATTTGCTTTCAGAACATGTTTACCTCTGCTCCCACTGAAGTAAAAAATGGACCTCCTGATACAGAATGACTTACAAAATTTTCCAAAATGGTCTCTACAAAATGAAGTCATTGAAAATATTATTTTTTTTTTTTTTAACTAAAGAAATTCTCCTCTGTAAGGGGTTCATGTGCCACAGAAAACAAACCAGTTTAACCTAGTTTACCAAGGACCTGAGGACTTCAGAGACCTGTACTTGTCAAAAGAGGCTTTCTGCATGCGGTTAAAAGGTGAAATTCTCCTATGGAAGTAGTTATTGTTGAAATAATATTGAAATAATTGTTTTTAGCAGGTGCATTACTTCTTCTCTATGTTCCTTTATGCAGTCTGACCTCTCTTGAGTCTTTGTATCACCTCTTTCTTTTGTTCCTTTCATATATATATGAAGAAGTCCTATTCCCCTTGCAATGCTTACCACAAACAAGATTTAATTCAGTGACACTCATACTTCTCACAGTTTCTTTGTGTTCCTCCTATCTCTAATCACCTGTTGGCCACATATTTACATGTAAGGAGAAAACCTGTTGAGAACTGCAATAGCTGTGTAAGAATTTTGCAGCGAGCACAAAGGAACGATGACGTCCAGCCTTACCATAATACAGATACATTAAAAAAAAAAACAAAACAAAACAAAAAACAAAAAACCAACAAACCAAACCTAATCAGAAACACAAACAAAAAAACCCCAAATACAATAGCACTGCATGAGCAGTAACAACAATCACCTGTAAAGTAGAAGGTGCCTTGCAACTCCTCTTCCCCACTGGGTGACAAATTGTGTTTCATTAGAGAAATAAGGCTCCAGTAGACAAAACCCAAATGATTACAAGGGGCTCTGTTGCACCCATATGCAATTGTTCTGTAGTGCCATGGGATAATTTGCAGTATGTGTATATTGAGCTAATACCATGGGGTATTTTTCTCTAGTAGAATGCATATCTATTGTTAAGTAACTGATGACAAAAGCTGGCACATTATTAAAGGCTGGACTGAGTTCAGAATCTAATATTCCCCTCACATTTCAAGCAATTTTCAACGTCCACAACTGTCATCTAACATTGTTTCCAAGTTGCAATTCAGTGGGAGAAAAATAGCTATCCATGTAGGGCTTCGCAGTGACACATCTGTTATGTTATTTATCTGAAGTGCGAAGACAGGGATGAACCAACTTCCAGCCTCATAACTGAGAACTGAACATAATAGAAATTAAAGGAAGAAAAGAAAGGGACGGCATCTTTGTGGGAATGTAGGTTAATGGAATATTATGCAAAACTATATTTGCCAGAATTAGTCTTCCTGCTTCCTTCCGACTATACTTAGCATGATGTAAACCAGTAGGAGCTTTGTTAAGTGAATTGACCCATACTGCCCCAAACAGCTGTAAACCAGACCTGAATGAGGCAGATTATAACTGCAAGGGGTCTGTTGTGTGAAGCCTTTCCATGATCAAAATGATGGGACAAACACTCGAACTTTTCTGACTTGAAACGTGTTACTCCTCCAAGGCAGCTGACTGATACTGTATTTTTGTAGAGCTTTTCCCCCTTTGCACTTCAGTATTTGGGGGCTTGCCCCACCCGCCCCTCACCAGGACTTGCCGCACACAATTTCATGGAACCTCCAAATATTTCCTGTGGCGTGAAAAACCAAACTTTCTGAACTCTACTTTGCTTCAGGGCATCTAATCTTGAAAGTTATGTGTGCTGTTAAAAATTGGCTTTCAGATCATGGAACTAGGCCTTCAGGGATACTTTCTTTCTCTTCTTTTTCTTTTTCTTTTTTTTTTTTTTCCCCTTCAGAAGAAGTTTCAGCGCTGCACAGCCTCAAGCCAAAGGAAACAGTTGTACAGGCAAGTTTTCTCCACCGAATCCAAGAGAACAAGAGGCATGCTGGGGTGCTTGCTGGGGGCTATCTCGCCCTCCCGCATCCGCATGCCTCCCACAACGCTCCATGTAGCTGATATTAAAATGAGCACGTGAACCTCTGGGTGAACTTTTGAATTGGCCCCGCTTCTTCCACTCACCTTGGCCATTTCAGACACGCTCTTGTTCGAGGATAGCTTTCCAGCTATTTTTCGCCCTTCTAGAATAAAATTACATAAATGTATGAAAATGAGGCAGATGGAAAGGCACAAAACCTCCTCAGTAACAACAGTTACCAGAATTTGATGGTCCCAGAGCACTAATTATCACTGCTTCTATGCTGGGATTATACTTTTCATCTGACTGGGATTTAGCAATGACTTTTTACATAATTTATCGATATTTATGAGAATAAGGTGGTCACCAGTCATTGCAGTTCCCAAAAAGCATTCTTCTCAGTAACAAGAACATTCCTATTATTAACAGCAGTCGCTTTACTACACATAGTACAACAACACTCTTTGGCTCCTTACTGATAACTCTTTGGAAAACACAATTTTTACCCCTAAATTAACAAATCAATACTTTTTCTTGGTACTCTTTGCATCTGTTTTGTCTTATAAGACACTTCTTTTGTGTCACAGAAAACACCACACTTAAAAAGAATATTCTCCTTCATACATTTTAGAGTCAAAAGGGATCACTCCTATTGCATACAAAAAAAAAAAAAA
>VXBO01011642.1:0-12596 GCA_013400135.1 Rhinoptilus africanus
CTGCGCTGGGGAGATGCAGCGCCTTGGGATCCCTGTCCCCTTGGCGGGCACCTGGGGATCCTTCTCCCCGTGGCACAGCCCTGGGGATCCCTGTCCCATTTCACACCCCTGGGGGTCCTTGGCACATTGCACACCTCTTGGAATCCTTCTCCAGATCCTATACCCCATAGGATCCTTCTCCCCATAGCACACTCCTTGGGATCCCTGCCCCATAGCACGCTTCTTGGGATCCTTATCCCATTGCACACCCCTGGGGGTCCTTCTCCTCACTGCTTATGCCTTGGGAATCTTGTCCCATTGCACATCCCTTGGGATCCTTCTCCCCATAGCACACTCCTTGGGATCCCTGCCCCATAGCACGCTTCTTGGGATCCTTATCCCATTGCACACCCCTGGGGGTCCTTCTCCTCACTGCTTATGCCTTGGGAATCTTGTCCCATTGCACACCACTTGGGGTCCTTCTCCCCATGGCATGCCCCTTGGGATCCTTGTCCCATTTCACACCCCTGGTGGTTCTTATCCCATTGCACACTCCTTAGGATCCTTATCCTCATTCCATACCCCTTAAGATCCTTGTCCCATTGCACACTGCTTGGGATCCTTCTCCTCATGGCACATCCCTTGGGATCCTTCTCCCCATTACGTGGCCCTTGGGATCCTCATCCCGCTGCACGCCCCTCGGCATCCCACTGCAATTCCACACACGCTGTTTCACCTGTTTTCAGCTGCTTGTGATTGTCTTGGCATCCCAGGCCTTGGCAGGGAGGTGCTGGGATGGTCCGCATCCCCGGGAGGCTGGAGCAGTTTCATGCTGAGTTGTAACTTTAGCGGAGAAAACTCAGGGGAGTTTGCTACTTGCTCGGGAAGTGCTTATTTTCAGCACTCTCCAGGATCAGTTAATTATCGCTGGGAAAAAAAAAAATAGGAAAATTATTGCTAAGATCTTATAATTAGGCAGCCTACCGAGACTCTGCTGCTCGGGAGGCAGCAGAAAGCAAATGCTCTTTGTAAAATGTTTCTTGCCTGCCTGTGTGTGTGAATAGAAGTGCCCGGGCAGAGGGCTGGCGCTCCGACTCGCGCATTACCGGGGAGCTGGTGCACGTTGGCGGCTCAAAAGACCCTGCAAAATAATGAAGGGGGGAAAAAAAAAAGGCAAAAAAAAGAAAACCTGTTAAAAGGACTCCTGTTGTCTTTGTAGGCTCAGGTCCCGAATCACTATAATGTGTTTGTGGAGCTATAGCTGCCTTTAGGACAAACTGTTAGTCCATCTTTGCAGGACTGGGATTGCCTTTATGTCCCGTTTGAGCGGTCCCTGGGGTCCAGGGCGCTGCCTCAGGGTGCCCACTGCTAATAATAACGCGGTAAGGAGTTTACCCGCTCTGATCCGGCTAAAGACGGCGCCGAGGCTGGCATCGACGCTTGCAGCCTCCGATCTGTCCCTAGATTAGACGGATAAAACTCACACAAGAAAAGGTTGGGCTCTGAAGCAGGGATTTCATCCGGAATGGAAGTGGTGGTGGGGAAACGTGCTGTGGTTCAGAACGGAGGGGTCTGGGCTCTGCCCTGGCAGCCCCAGGCGGGAGGGACGGGATGTGCGGAGGGGCAGGATTTGGAGGCGAGGAGCGCACGTCAAAGCCGCCGTGTCCAGGGTGTTCTCATTTCCTCCGCTCTCCCGGTTATAATTTGTTCCACATTGCAGTGGCGGCCTCTCCCTCCGCGCGCAGCATCCAGGCTGCGCTCCTTGCCATTACACCCAGGCAATAAAAAACAAAAAGGGGGAATTTTTTCAAATAGAGGTCTGGAGAAATTGCTTTTCTGGTTGCCGTTCTGGGACGGTTACAGCTGAAATCTCACCGCCCGCCCGTCTCTGCTCCGGGACAAGCCCTGGGGAAATTCCAGAAGATTAAAAAGGATTTTAATAGTGTTGCTGCTCGTCCCAAAAGGGAGTAAGATGACCTGGTAGCTACAGGTTGATTGGCTTGATAGCATCCCCCCAGGGAGAAGAGGGAGAAACCTGGCTCAGGCTTTAATTGATTAAAGACTTCACCAGGAATAAATCCCTGCCATCCAACGCAGCTCTATGGAAAATAACTCCTGGCAAGTCAAAATGATTTCAGTCTCCGATGCGAGAGGTGACTCTCTGGCTGTAAGACACTTTCACAAAGCATTTGAGTTATGCGGGGTGATATCCTTGTAAAAATCTGCACTTTCCAGTATTAAAAAAGTCGGTCCAGTCCGGTATTTAGTGCTGACATTACACCGTGCCAAGAAAGCCGGTGTTAAATAAGCCTGCTCCATTTCAAAGGCAGTTATCGGAGGAGATTATCACCCCTGGGCACTGCTAGCTGGTAGCCTGCCCTGCATGTTTCAGTGCTTTTATCCCTAATCTGGAAGGAGATAGAAACGATTTCTGGAAAAACCTGGGGCTGACCCACAGCAGCACAGTCTTCGGAGTTTGTGCAAATCCGGATGGTAAACCAGGCGAGCGAAAGGCATCCTAACTGGAACGGAACATGGAAATCTTCTCGCACCCAAAAATAATAACTGGAGTTGTACGTGTTTTCCTGTCCCTAATCCGGATGGTAAATTGACCGCGCACCGTTTTCAGCCGGAGCTGCTCGCAGACGCTGGGAGAGGCGGCGCTGGGGCTCATCGGGTCCCTTCTCCATCGGGAGCAGCCTGGGGGGGTGGCTCCGTGTCTGTCCCCATTTCTGTGCTGGAGAATCGAAAACGTTCAGGGTAACGGGAAATTTGTCTCTGGAAAAAAATAGCAGTTACTTGCATTTTCAGTCAGGGCGCTCTCAGAACTGCATTTGGGCTTACAACAGCCAAACCCAGTCTCTCCGTGTCAGCGGCGGAGATGTGGGAACAGCGGGGAAGGGACCAAGAAGCTGTTACAGAGGGAGAGGAGGTGGCCATCCAGTTATTCTGCTCATAAATCACCTCAAAGAGAAACAAGGGGGGGGCTTGATTAAAGCGTCTAAATACTCTCGCAGAGGAGAAAATACATGGTAGCCAAAAGCTCGTTAATTGAGGAGAGAAAAGCGTGACAAGAATCAATGTCTGGCAGCTGAAGCCAGACACAGTGGAAATAAGGCATAAATATTTAACTGGCGGGAGTGATTAATCACTGGAAGAAGCACCGAGCAGCAGAGGTGGCTTTAGTGTCTCTTTGCCTTTCGCCTGGCAGAAAGTTTCTCCTGTAGCCCCAGAGCTGGGCCAGCGAGAGGGGCCAGGCACAGCCCACACCGGGGCCCTGATTAGGTGAGTTAATTAGGTGGCGTGTTTGGTTTTCATCACGGTGGAGCCATGGAAGAAGATTATTTCTTGTGCCCTGCCGGCTCCTTCTGAGAAACGCCCGTGAAATCACCCCAGGCACTTTGCAGGTGCTTCTTTGCTCTTTCGGTTGCCAGCGGTCGGTCGGTCGTGTTCCCGCAGACCTGGGCTTGGTGGCTCTCCTCGGTATCCAGCAAAATAGACTGAGATTCAGGAAAAACAAGTCTCGGTGAGCATTCCAGCGTGTTGTGGCTGCTGGGGGGAAGGAGCTGGTCTGGGACTCGCTGGCCACCCATGGGCGAGAGGGTCCCCAGCCTGGGAGAAGGAGATAAAGGTCACGGGGTTGTTGTTGGCCCCATCTCCTCCCCTTTGCCTTTCCTTTCTGGTAGCGTTTCTTCTCCTCTGGCTGTTCTCTCCCTCCTCTTTGCAATGGGGTAGGTGCTGTTGGTGGGCATCGCCGTGGCTGGCTTTGCTCCATCTCCCCGCAAAGCTGCCGTGTTCCTGCTGGGATGGAGCCTGGGCTTGGGGCTGGGCTGGTCGTCCCCATCTACAGGCTGTGGCTGGATGAACACATGCAAACATGCCTGTCACCGGCCACGCATCCCCCGTAGGTCCCCAGGAATCTCCAGCCCTCCATGGTTGGGCTGTTTAGCCCGAGGCAGGGGGATATAGTGAGGTGCTGGGCTATAGGGGGTATCTGTGTGGCTCAGTAGCCCACATGCAAATGGGATGCACTTTGGGAGCGGAGTCGCAGCATCTCCAAGCCCTCCAAAACCACCACACTGTGAGCAGCCCAGGACCGCTCCTCCTCTTCCTCTTGCAGAGACGCGACAGATGCCCATCCAGGACGATGCGTGACAGAGGGGAAGGCCCATTCTGAAGGAGATGATGAATGGAAGGAGAAAAGGCACATGAGAAGGATGGCAAGGTAAGGGGAGGCTTTGTGTGGGCGCTGGGTGGGGGCAGCGGGAAGGAGCTGCTCGTCCACGCTGGGAGCAGGAACCTCAGAGGCCACAGGAAAGTCCCCAGTGGTTGCAGAGTGAGTTGTGGTGGCGGAAGGACATGTGGTGTCCATGTGAATACCAAAAGCATTTGTCACAGCTCTGCAGAATGAATACAGACAGTGCTGGCCGGGGAAAATAGCAGGTTTTGGTGTGGCCAGGCACAGTGTGCCAGGAGGTGGAGGATACCTGATGGAGATCCTGCCAGGAGGCAATCACTGGCTTTTGGCTAATTCCTGCATGGTCGTTAGCAGAGAAGATGTCACTGAATGCTGACAAGAGGGACTCTCTGGAAAGCCTGGGTCGTGTCTCCATAGCCACAGGCATTTGTCCTCCGATGGCACAGCCAGGGAACTGGTCCTGGAGCACATGTCCCACCAGCCTGTGGGAAGACATGCCCAAACAGTTAATGCCTTTGCCGGCTTGTCCCCAGGTAGCTGGGTCCAGCTGGAGCATCCCTGCTCTCGCAGCAGGACCCAACAGCACCGTACATACCATGGATTTCTCTTCAGCCTCCTCGGAGATGCCGGTGACCAGTGTGCCCGAGCATACAGATGTGGGAAGAGCCCATCTTCTTATCATCTTACCCCATCCGTTCCAGTCCTCCGCATTACGCTGTTTTCAGGATAAGGCTGCAGTTTCTCAGGTGGCCTGGGCTGGTGTCTGGTGAAATCCCACCAGTGCTGCTCCGGATGCTCAATAAGAGGCTGTCCAGGCTAGAAGCATCTCTCCATCCAAGCTTCTTATTTCCCACCCGCTCCAAGAAGTGCCTTTTCCCCTGCACTCTGTAGGAGTTGTATTTGTTAGGAAGAGCAGGAAAATGGCTGAGCTATAAATAATATATTCAAACACAGGCAGGGACATGCGAGCAGCGAGGCTGGTGTCTCCGTCTGTGATGTGGGTTTGGAGGAACGATTTTTACCAGCAGCAGATGTTAAAAGGTTTCCCTTTGTGCTGGAGGTTGTTCAGGGCGGAGGAGATTAAATCCACGAGTTGAAAACAGTGATTTGATGACAAAGTTTTATCTTTTGCATCCTTGATGGGACACCGGGGCAGTTTTTCTTCTGGCCGATGCTAATGCGGGCTGGCGGGGCCCTGCTGGCAGCCGGGGGAAGCCGTTCTTCAGCCCCACTGTCTGCCAGTGCCCTGACCTGCTCCCCAGGTCAGGTCTGCCCGGCACTCCCGGGAGATGTCACACAGCAGACGCGGAGGGATGTCCCCAGGGATGTCCCCAGCAGCAGCTCTGTGCTCAGCTGGAGGAGGAGGAGCAGCAGCAGCATGGGGGGAGCCGGAGCCTCAACCCCATCCCTGCCTCAGTTTCCCCACTTGCAAGGTGGGAACAGGAACGGCCTTCCCCAGACCCAGGGGGGTTTGGTGAAGCTGCTGGAGGGGCTGACGCTTGGCTTAGCTGGCCAGGTACCAAACACAAGATGCTAAGCCCTGCTTTTTGGGCTAAACCCGGTTTCGGCAATGTGCTGGGGCAGCTGCCGGCTCCCTCCCTGCCCTGCAGCACCCAGACAGCCGCTGTGTCCTCGCTTTCGGAGCCAGCAGGTTGGGAAGAAGGACAAACCCCAGCATTTTCACAGTCCTGATGGGAGTGAAACCCCCCAAAAAAGGGATGACTTGGGGTGTAGCAGGATCGCACGGCTCCCAGGCACGTCCTGCAGCCTTAGCGCTTGCTGGTGCCTCAGTTTCCCCATCTGTGGTATCCAAAGGGCCTCCAGTCCTGGGGTGGGGGAGACGCACACCCTGCAGACATCCCCCACGCGCAACAGGAAGGTTTTTTTCTGGGTTAGAAGGTGACCTCTTCCATTAGCAGCAGGGACGCTTTTTCTTCCTGAATGAGATGGTGGTTTGGAGGCTTTCCAGGGCCGACATCATTCTGCCTGATGGCGCTGGGCTTGCTCCGGCGCCCAGGTCCTGCCCGGCTGAGGTGGGGCTGCGGATCCAGAAAGGTGCCGGCACCCCGTGTCTCCCTGCCCAGGCACAGCTGGGTCACACCGACCCCCGCACCACGGCGCTCCCGCAGCTGCGGGTGGGACGTTTTGGGGGATCCCACGTGCATGCACCGAGTCTCTGCCCGCTATAAATCTGGAGGTGAAGGAAATCCCCGTCCTGTCCAAATCAGAAGTGCTCAAATTCTTTTTCCGGACCTTCCCCGCCAGCGGTTCGTGGCGCAGCCGGTGGCGTTATCAACGCCGTGCAAGCGCCGGGTGTTTGCACATCCAGGATGCGATTTCACAGCCGGCCCCAGATGTCGGCGGTGACATCGGACAGGACCACTGTCCATCTACAGCCAGAAGAGCCTCGTGGTTTCCAGCCCGTTCCTGGCCACCAAGGCACACCAGGAGCCGTCGCAGGGCCATGGCCGCGTCTCCTCCGGTGACTGCCACCCCCAGCAGCCCTGCCCTGGCTAAGGTGACAAGGGCAGCGTTGTCAGCGATGCCACCGCGTGCTTTAACATCCTCCGCAAACTAGCGACAGCCGAGAGGTTTGCCAGAGTCAGGACATTTTTAGAAAGGCTAATTAAAGCCCATTTTCACCCTGTGCCTCTCGGTGAGCAAAAGCATTTAGCGGTGACCTCAGAGTGATTGCATTTGCACTTGAGCTTTCTGTTTCACCTCTAAAAAATGGGATTGCTCTGTAAACTCGTTAGCGAAAGTAACTCTTGATGCCTTGGCTCCTGACCAGGATGGGCCCCGCTGAGCTCTGCTCTCCTCCCGCTGCATTTTGCTTGGGCAAGAGGGATCTCTTAATACACTTGATGGAGAAATTTGGGATCACTCCAGGCTCTGTTTCCAGGGATGAATCCATCCTGGGCTAACTGTGCTGATGCCAGGGAGCCCAGCTGAGCTCGGCCAGGTTGCAGGAGGGACGTGTCCCTCCCTCGCTGCTGTCCCTTTCCACCTTGGAGGTGACAGTGGCTCCTCCGCGGCCACCAGCTGGTTCCCGCTTGCTCTTCCCTGCTGCACATCTGTCCTCCAAACTGCTGATCTCTCTATTTGTCCTCTTCCCTGCCCAGCTGCGCCTCATGACGACCTCACACACGATGTTTTACGGGCCCTCCTCCACCATGGCTCCACCGTCCAAGAGCCGGCTGAAGCGCCAGAGCCGAATTTTCTCCCAAGTCTTGTACCGGACGCTGAGCTACAAGGACCGGAGCTCGACCTCCTCTTCCCCGGCAGCCGGTGAGGATGACCCGGCCGAGCTCTCCACCCAGCTCTCGGCCCCTGGTGTCCTGAAGATCTTCGGGGGCAACATCTGCGCGGGCACCAACTACAAGAGCGTGTTGGCGACGGGCAGCTCGGGGGCGCGGGAGCTGGTGAAGGAGGCCCTGGAGCGCTACGGGCTGAGCCAGCTCAGCGCCGGGCAGTACGCGCTCTGCGATGTCATCGGGAAGTTCGAGGGCCCCGAGAAACGGTGGCAGACGGAGGGGCTGAGGGTCCTGGGTGACCACGAGAAGCCGCTGCTCATCCAGGACCTTTGGAAGCCCAGGGAGGGCTTCTCACGGCGGCTGGAGCTGCGGAAGAGGGCAGAGGTGGAGGAGCTGGCAGCCAAGGATGTGGATACCACCACCGCAGGTCAGAGCTGGGCGCGGGGCAGGGAGAGGGTCTGGGAAGCTGCCACCCCCCCACAGGAGATGCACCCCACACCTTTTCGCGCGTGTTTTGGACACGAGGTGGTCATGCAGACTCTGTGTGGGAGGAGAGCTGTTTTTTAGCTGCAAACTCTTGGGTAGGGTCAGTACTCGGTGCTCTCCTGCATAAATTCGGTACCTGTGACCTCAAATATTTTACTCCAAGCAGTCTAGGGGTCCACACCAAATCCCCACCTGCAGCTGGGCAGCAGCAGGCAAGACCACTGGTGTTGCCCGTTCCTCCCATTGCCATGAACCAGCATCCCACGCCCCGACGCAGCTTCGTGCCCGGCAGAGCGCTGCCCTGCTCGCCCGTCTCCCCATGGGCAGCCCCCAGGTCAGACACCAGAAGCGATTAAGCAAAATGAAAAGCTACTGAAGAGAGCGCAATGTAGGGCAGGACAGACCCCCCTGGAGGTGCCTGATGGCGTCCAGGGCTGTCAGGAGGAGATAAGTGCATCATTAGGAACCGGCAGGTTAATAAGTGACACCAGCGCAGAGTAATGAAGTTTCCCTCCTTCCACCCTCAGCTAAAAGCCCCATGAGGACAAGGGCTGAAAGGTTTAAAATCAGGTTTTTAATTGCATGATGCCCTTGATGGGTCAGACCTGCTGATGGAAGAGTCTGGATCAGGCATGGGAGGTGTCGGCCAGGGATGGGCACCGAGTGATTCCTCACACCTGTAGGAAATGGTTGTGATTGTCATAAATAACCTAATGATGGTGTAGAATTCCCCTAAGTATTCCATGAATGAGAGCCAAGGTTCCCTCATCAGCAGCAGAACAAATGGCCTGACCTGTCCCATGCCAGTGGGCTCCTTTCCCATCCGCTTTAACGAGGGCTAGAAGGAGCCCAGGCATACGGCGTGAAGGAAACCAGCCGTGGGCATTTCGGGGGAGGGCAGAGGCTACTGGAGCCCCACCAGCTGCAGTTTGCGATTTTGCCTGTGTCTCCCAAAATCTGAGCATGGAGCTTGGTCCCCATCAGTGTGAGGAGCTGGGGCTGGGCTCACCTCCTGCCTGGAAACGGGAAGGACGGAGGAGCGGTGGAAAACAGCTCCCGCCTTCGTATTAACGCCGTGTGGGGTGGTCCATGGGCACCTGACGGTGAGACAGGGCTCCTTCCATCCCTCGCCGTGCCCAGTCCTTGTGTCTGCTCAGGGAGGGGACGCTGCAGGATCGGTCCCATCTCGCTGCACAGGACGCGGAGACAAAGTACATCGGGCCAGGGAGGGAGCAGCAAAGGTGGATGCTCTGCTCCTCTCTCTGGCTTTCTCCAGCTAGGATCAGAGAGCCGTTAAGCACTTTGGGAGAGAGGTGACTCTAAAAACAGCTTCTTTTGAAGAGAGGAAAGGGCAAGAGCCAAGCGTGATGGTTATAGCACACGGCGGGGAGGGCCACGTGGCAGCTCCCTGCCTGAGCCCAAGGTCACTTCAGCTCTCGGCCTCAAATTCTTCCCCTCGGCTGCAGCGAGCAGCATTCCCACCCGAGACCCGGATCCTGGGTGGGCTGGAGCCATGGGGAGGGGGAGGCTCCCACCCAGCTCCAGGCTGCCTGGTGCGGGAGCCGGCAGCCCCGAGCCAGCCTGGGCTTGGCACCCTTTGGTGGTTTCTGATGGAGGAGATCGTGTGCCGGCTCTGGAAATAAGCCCGTTACACTTTCAACGTAGATATCACTTCATTTGTTTCAGCACTCCTGGGTGGGGTGGTGGAAATTCTCCATCTTTTTTTTTTTTTTAACCTTCAGGCATTTTCCATAGCTGACCAAGCTCTTCCGAGACAGAAAACCTACTCCCACGTTTGTTCAGGCTGTCTGCTCTGCAGACTACACAGCCCTCATTTGCCTCACCCATTAAAGTCTCACTTCTGCAGCCCTTTATTTTGGTGGCAGGCTCTGTTGCCAGTCTCCCCTGGTGGCGGTGGCACTGCCCAGAGGGATGCTGCAGGGATGGGACCGCACTTTTCCACTCCCATGCTGGGGGTGGATAGGAGTGATGGAAGGGCATCTGGGGGAGGCATCTTCTTCCCCTTCATCCAGCACCTCAAAAGACACAAAACTCCTGGTGTGATGGGGACTGATGGTGAGTCCCCTCCACCAGGGTCACCCTTGTCACCAGCCTCCAGCTGGCAGAGGTCCCTTTGCCGAGCATCAGCTGCCTGCCCAGGGTGGTGGGGCGCTGGTACGGAAAATGCGGCATCTGTGCAAAAATAAAGGGACTTTGGGTTTGCAGCTCCCTAGAAAAGAAAAAAAAAAAAAGGCACAGGGACTCTGCAAAGCAGGATCCCCAGGGAAATACCTGCAGGGCCCTTCCTGGCGCAGGGCATCGCTGGAGCAGGAGGGCTGGGGCCGCTGGTGTCACACAGGCTGGCGCGTCGCTGCCTGCCCTGCTGCTGAGCAGGAGGCCCAGGGAAAGGCTCCACACCCACCCATGACCTGGTAGCAAATAGCTTAGGAGTTTTATCTGCTCAGTTGCCCATTATCCTAATTAGTTGATTAGCTGCTTCCCACTGGGGAGGAAGGCACTCGCCCCTCATGCCACTAATTAGCAGCACAGGTAGAGCATCTCTGCAGCAAACGAGGCTGACGCCCTCTCTCACTGCTCCCCCCCCCACCCTGCTCCTTCTCGGGGGCGACGAGGCGGAGATTGGGGAGCATCTGGGGAAAACACCCACAAATTAAAAGGTGCTGGGAGGCGGGTACAGCACTTGGCATCTTTATGGCATTCATTTTGCAAACCAGCCCCGTTTTGCATCGTGTCCTGAGCTTGCAGGGGCTTTCCCGGGAGGCTGGGGGCTGAATCGCGTGCGCGCCTTGAGAAACTTAGGATTTAAGCTTATTATGGTGAAAGATGCTCTGGCAGGTACCTCTGCGGGTCTGGCTGTGACATACCTCAGCACGACTGCATCCAGGGAGGACTCCGGGCCTGCGTAGGAGTTACATTAGGAAGGACTATCCCGACATTAGCCCCTCCTGGGTAAATTCAAAGCATTTCTCCTTTCCTGGGGCCTGGGGAGTTATTTATTGACTGATTTATTTCTCAACCAGGAAAAGGGAACCTTTCTCCTAGGCTGAAAAAGAGGCAGATCCCAGGGCACCAAAACTGGCAGGTTTCCTCCCAGGATGAGGATCGGTTTAGAGGCCAGGGGCTGGCTGGGGGGGATGCGCGATGCCCCCATCCAGGGTGCCCGGCTCTCCCTAAGGGATGGGGTGCCATCCTGCGCCCTTCCCATCCATATCGCCATGTGGCTTCAGCAGCTGCCAGCTCTGTCCGGGCCGTGCTGTGTCGGCGACGCTCACGCAGCATTTTGGGTGGGATAACCTGCACACGCTGGGGAGGGGAAAACAGCACCAGAGGACTGAAAAAAACCCACCCCCATTTTATGGAGGGACTTTGTTATGCTCAGGAAAAGAGCTGTGTTTATCTTTCCAGCGCAGCTCCGGGGTTAGCCTGTGACGGGGACTCTATCAGCAGTAAAAAAGCAGCTTTTTCCTACACAAAATAAATACAGAAGCTTCCTTTCCCTTAGATAAGGAAGGGGTGATGGCATGTCTCTCGGGTGGCGGGACCCCAGTCCCGCAGCTCCCGCTCCGTCCCAGTGCAATGAGCTCCAGCGGCAGCTGTTCCCCAGGATCCGGCCCCTCTCCGCCCCCACTCCCACGGGCCGGGCTGGGACCTGCATCGCCCCAGCCATCCTTCATCCCTTGGGCCCATTTCCATGCTGCGGGCTGGGGACAGGGATCCTGGGGGGAGCCGAGGCCTCCTGCAGATGCGGTTGGGGTGGCCTTTGGCATCCCCAGCGGCACAGTTTGGGCTGTGCTCCCCCCAAGCAGGCGTGTTGCACCCCCCTGGATTTCACATCCAGGGAACGCAGGCATCCCGTGCCGTGCTGCTGGCCGTGATGGGGACGAGAGCGGGGCCGATTGCCTTTTTAAGAAGGACGCAGGGCACTGGACTGTTTGGGGCTGCTTGGCCGTGCCTTGCCCTAATCCCAAGGCATGTAAACAGGAGGGGCTATTTTCTCCCTCTCCCCATCCCCATCTCTTTTATTTTCCCAGCAAAGGAGCACTTGACTTCAAACAAACAAACAAAAAAATGTATTTCAGAACCTGCAGCCCATTCCTCACCAAATAAGGCAGATGGACTTTTTTTTTTTTGCCTTTGAGCTTGTGAGTGTCCCTTTAAGCAGCCTTGGGCACTGGGCTCTCCGCTCTGCCGTCCCCAAATCCTGCCGGCTGTCCCCAAATCCCGCTGGCCAAAGCGGGTTTGCCGGCCGGCCGAGCCGTGCGGGGGGCTCTGCCTCCATTCTGCACCGCCGCCACCACCCTGCTGCTCCCGCAAGCAAAGCCTTTAGGGGTTTTTTTTTTCCCCCCTCTTCTCTTCGTCCTCCCCGAATGCCAGTGACCTGCTCCCAGGAGGCTGCCACCCGAGGTACGAGCATCGCCTGTCGCACCCCCAACTTTTTATTCCTCCTGCAGAGCTCCAGCCACGCGTGCAGAACGGAGGGGCCCGTGGGGACCCCCCCCATCCCCCGGGGCTGGGGATGCCACACCACTGGCTGCTTTTGCGGCTCGTCCAGGCTTATTCATTCACTCCGGCTTCCCTTCGTCTTGCAGATGGCTCTGCCCGAATTGATGCTTGGGAGAAGTTAATTCCAGCTTGCTCCTGCCGCAGGCAGGCAGGCG